>BLKR01006448.1:15000-57112 GCA_011170035.1 Teleogryllus occipitalis
TGAAAGTATGTGTATGTAAAGGTTGAGGATAGAACAAGAAAGAGAAAGGAAATATCGTGACTTGTTCATTACGGTACTGCTCCGGCATTCGCCTGGTGTTGATCGGAGAAACCACGGAAAACTTCCGATCAGAGCAGCTGGCCGCTAGAATTCTCCTCCAGACACTGGATGAATTTGATCTATGACATAGATAACTACCCGGTGAAGGTTTGCAATTCATCTTCCTAGGCTTTTTCTTTTATTTGTGGGTTTTTCTAACGTGGCATCTGTAGCTAGTATCTCCAAGATGGAATTCGACACGACTTTTGCGTCATTCTCAGTCCTGCCGCTAGAGTCGTTTGATCTGCAGCGCTGCTTGATACGGTCGCGATCATGCGACATCTTGCGACAGGATCAAGAAAGACGAAAAAGGTCGTGCCGAATTCCATCTTGGAGATACTTCCCACAAATGCCACATTAAACAACCCAAGTACAGAGCTCGTTCTACGATGTTGTAGAGTCTCGTTCCCTCCTTGTTGCACTGCCGTGTGTGGTTCGCAGATGCTGAACCTGAACTGCCTGGCTTGCGACGTGCTGGACTTCGAGCAGCAGCTGGACGAAGACACCAAGACGTGCAACCAGAGCGCGCAGGAGAGCTGGGTGGACAAGACGTCGGCGGAGACGGCGCGCGAGTCGGCGGCGCGCGCCGCGCTGGAGCCCAAGCGCTCGGCGCCGATCATCTTCACGTCGACGACGGTGCCCGAGAGCTCACTGCCCGCGCCCGCGCAGCCCAGCCGGCCGGCGTCCTCGCCCGACAGCCGCAGCGCCTCCGAGCACACGGCCGCCACCGCCATCCTGCGCTTCCCCGAGCCCTCGGCCTTCCCTCCCACGCCGGCCGCCTCGCCTTCGGCGTCGCCCTCGCCCTCACCCTCGCCCATGCCCTCGCCCGCGGCCTCGCCCTCGCCCACGCCCTCGCCCTCGCCCGCGCCCACGCCCGAGCCCGACGCCTGCCCGGGGCCCGACGCGGGCGGGGCGGCGCGCAGCAGCGGCGGCGGTCGCGCCGAGGCCCGGCCGTGCCGCCGCCTCTACCGCGACGTGCTGGCCAGCAGCGCGCGGACGCCGCCCCCGAAGCCGCCGCCCCCGCCGCCGCCGCCCCCGCCGCCGGCGCTGGTGCCGCTGCTGTCGCTGGCGGTGGCGAAGCCCGTGCTGGAGCAGGACCTGGCCGCCCCCGCCGCCTCCAGCTGCGCGCTGGCGAAGCCGCCCTCGCCCACGCGCGCCACGCGCCCCGCCCACCGAGCCGCCTCCTGCCACAAGGCCGCGCCCGCGCACAAGGCGCCGCCCCCGCAACCGCCGCCAACGCCCCCGCCGCCGCCGCCCGCCCCCAAGGAGCGAGCGCACGCCGCGTGAGTAGCCACGCATTCACAATGCAAACATAAACATAGGCATGGCGTTAACATTAAAGTTAAGACTCGTTCTTAATGCGTTCGCATAAGCATGACACGTAAGACGTTAACATAATAGCTTGTAGCTTCAAGCTTCTGTGCTTATTCTTATGTCAGAAACACAAAATGAACCAATCACAGTACGTTCACTCAAAATCGAGTATCGAAATAAGTCGATAGACGAACTAACGCAATCCATGGCAAAGAGCACCCCTGTCATAGACACAGTCGATATCTCGAAATCCATTCTCACATCCAACCAATAGTAAACTAGAAAGCCTCACAGCCAACAGAAACTCTAATTTTGCTTATGTTTATGTTCGACATTGTGAATATTTCAGTCTATCTCTTATGTTAATGTTAACGTCTATGTGTCATGCTTATGTTTGTGTTTGCATTGTGAATGGGCCTTCACAGTAGGCACATCACACTGCATCCGCATGAGCTACGTACCCGCCTGGGAAGTCGAGCGCTCCTGCGAGCACGGGCAACATCCCCTGGCTCCGCTCTCGTTTCCCCTCTGAATCCGGGAAGGGGTGGACAAGTGCAAACTGAGCAGGAGTGGTAAACGCGATGCGCGCTCGAAATATCACGACGAAAGATAGCTTCTAACGAAAGTATGTTTGCCGGATGTTTTCAATCAACCGACTTCTCCAAAAAAGAATCATGGGCCCGGAGAAAATTTATATACTTCTCACTTTTAAACCTCCCACCAGTTTCTCTGAATGAAATGCCCGCGAACTCCTCTAAGCTAGTTACCTTGCTCCACTAAGCTAGTAACACCAAAGCGACTTGTTTAATTCGGCGAACTACCACCGCAAGTTTTCAGAACGAATCTAATTTCATGCATCCACTTCAGCGGATCAGTTTTCAGAATAGGTCTCATTGCGGACTATCGTGTCGCCGTCCATAGCAGGTGTGTACTTGGATTTATTTAACGTGGCATCTCAAGGTCACACGCAAAAGAAGAATAGGGAAGGCAAACTCCAATAGGGAGCCGTAAAAGTCTGAGCTGTAGTGACGTTGCAGCTCCCCATTGGAGTCTGTCTTCCCTCTCCCTCTTTCGCACGAGACCTTGAGATTCCACGTTAAAAAGAACAAGAATACGTTGCAAGAGTTGGTTGGTTGTTTAGTTAGTGATTCCGGGCACGTCAATAGCTTAGGTCATTAGTCCCGTAAGTGTAGTGCATGTTTTCCTCGGGAGATGGAGGTGGTCTTCCCCCGCTGGATGGCGAGATCCGGCGCCGAACTACCGTCAGCTAGCGGGGTTTCCCCCTAGCCAAGACTCTCCCACCAGCGGGGCACCGCCCCAGTCGGGAAAATCTCTAAGCTCCCGGAATATGTGGTAGTGTAGTGCACGTTAGTGTAAGAGTGTGTGTAAGGGGAGAGGATAGGACAAGGAAGAGGAAGAAAAGATCGCGCGCGGTCCGTGGCTCGTTTGTTAGGGTACTGCTCCGGCATTGACCTGGTGTTGATCGGAAAAACCACGGAAAACTACCGATCAGAGCAGCCGGCCGCTAGAATTCTCCTCCAGACAACGACTGATTTCGACCTAGCTGAAAAGCTAGTGTCTAAAATCCTGCCGCCGTCAGACGTGGCAAGAGGATGAGCGGGGACACTGAGAGTAGGATGGGGTCAGCGTGTCTGTCCTCTTAGTCCGTTTTTACAAAAGCGTCTTGTTTAATCCTTCGAATCTATTTGGGGTCATTTAACCCCAGGCGCAAATAATGTTTTCCAACACTGAAAATTATTCACATGAACTTCTCTTTTTAGATAGAGTGTATACTTTTTATGTCCAGTTTTACATATGTTGTAAACTTTTTAGTTTTTTAAGTTTTCTTGATTGGAGCTAATTTGATTTTTATGTGTTGGGGTCAGAAATGCCCCCAGTGTATACTTTTTATGTCCAGTTTTACATATGTTGTAAACTTTTTAGTTTTTTAAGTTTTCTTGATTGGAGCTAATTTGATTTTTATGTGTTGGGGTCAGAAATGCCCCCAAAAAGATTTCGTTACACGTATTAATACAAGAATAAATCTAAAAAGTGTCCATTTTTCCGTGTCATAATATTATGTTGCCGTTTCTGAATGTTGGTACCCCTTTTCAAACATTCTGGTAAGAGGACATCTATGTTATGAGGATATGCTAGAATGTATTTCTGGAAATAATCTTATTGTTATTTAGTACGTGAGTATACCTAGGTAGTAAACTAGCGTATCCGTGCGAAAACTCTCGCATGCTAAACTCCATCCTCTTCTCTATCCTTCCATTTCCATATTAAGAGGGAAAGTTATTAACGGAATGTATTTATTTGTTTTGTAATGTATGAAGGTAACTTCCAATGAAGGTACTTAAAGAATATCCAATAAAAATAACAAACAATAAAATTGATGTTTGAAACAAATTTTGGTTAAAGGATTATTCAGTTATTGGCACATTTTTTTGAACAATTCACTACAATTTCTTAAAAACATTTGAAGTAATTAGTTAACTTTGCTTGATAGTTAGCTTTCGTTTTCTTTGACAATCATAAAAACATTTGAAAAGCTTTTTACTCTTAAGAAAAATTGGTAAAGTTGTCCATGCGAAAATGCAGGATGGGGAGAAAATGCAGAATCGGGCAAGAACAAACCTACTCTTTGGAGTATTAACTAACTTTATTACCGAACTGAGAGGTACGGTCATGCAATTTAATCACCTAGGACATCAAGTAATTAGTTTAAGTTCACATACAATTGCAGATTCGGCACGTCTCGTACTCGTGGGCTAGTATCGAGATGCGCCGGACCAGTAATATGTAATAAAATATCCAAGAAGCTCTCACCGTATACATTCCTGTGCAAGGAACATACTCGTATATTTGAGGCCACTGACCTGGGGACGGCATTTGACGTGACTATTTAGATTTTTTCAACAAATCCTTCATATTTGAAAGTCAAAGGGAAATTTTTCAGTCTCCGTGAAGTTCTCTTTCTTTAAAGACCACATTTATAAAAATTGGTTGCATGTGAGAGCCGCAAAATTAATCTGTACTACTAAAATAATATAGGAGGGGGATTTATATAATGTAACAATAAAACATAAGGTGAAGTAGAAACATCTGGACTATGTTGGACTCGTATGCTGTGCCAATTATATTTCCACTTTTGGTGTCTACGTCAGATTGGGTATAAATTCCATCTAACATTAATGAAACTGCAATCTGATTCCTGCGATGTTTTGAATTTCTCCTTAGCACACATCAAAATATTCTCATCTGCTTGCTCTTCCTGTTCGTAGTTGTGGAGAGACAGCATATCCCGATTTCCTCAAAAATTTGTGTGCGTGAGGGGTAATATAAAACAAAATACTGCAGTAAGTAGACTAATCTGCTCTGTATCTGTAACACTGTTGTTCAGTGATTAATAAATCGATATGTTTAATAATAAATTTAACTTGCTTGTACATATCACCTAGATCTTTCACTAACCTGCTCAAAATAGCATTTGCAGCACTGAATGTACTACGAGAACAGTCCTCCTAGTTTTCTTGCAAAAGCTTCAACTTGTCCAAGATAGGCCTCTAAATTAACTTGTTGAAAATTACAACCCACTTAGGCAAACCACTATTTCACAGCTTTTACAATGCAATCTCATTCATAAATGAGCACGCTGACTTGAAAATTTGACCGAATCACTGCTGATAAGGAAAATACTGGCACATGTAAAACACAAATCAAACTTAAAATGACACAATCTTCTCTCTTCACTGTTCACAATCGTCTATTCTTTGTCAATATTATTTCTTTCCTCTTTTTAAAGCAGAATATCAATGATGATGCAGTCAATGCAAAACACGTTATAACAGGGTGGCCAGCGAACCTGGAATCCTTGAAAACAGGGGGAAAACCTGGAATTTGAAGCAGCCTGAAAAAAACGGAAATTTGATTTGAAAACCGGGATTTTTCGTTATTATCAGATTTTTTCCTAACATTTAGCACAAATTCATATACGACATCGTATTCAGTAAAGTGGAGAATTCAACTCGGTACATGATAACGGCGAGTGTTAAAATCGAAGTATGTATGAGAAGTGTCGCATGTTTGCTTGAGAATCGCGAACTTCTTGACTCATGCATAACACAACTTCAAACACTGTCCCTTGTGTAGGTGCAACATGGGTAGAGTACCTAGCACTCTATGGTTGCCTGCGAGTTACTCCGGCATGGACGAGATATTTGCGGAACAAACGTTTCACCGGGAACTCAATCGCTGAATTTCGGTTAGTGTCGCGCCTCCTTTTTTACGACATGGGCGGCACCACATTGCTATTTTTCGATCGAAACGACCATGTTATCACGTCCATTATATTCTAAGGGAATTTTAACTTTTTTTGTAGAAGAGCGCAGTTAAAGCTATTTTTGCTTATAGTCTATGCGGAGATTAAGAGTGACAGTGCCCGAATTGACAAAGAGCACGAAGAAAATGAACATGCGGTGATCTTGACAGGGTTGCGCGCCGGGAAATACGAGGAGAACCTATTTCCTTTTCTGCATTGTTCTTCAAGGCAGTGCAGGTAGTAATATGAAATGAAAGTAAATATTGGTACCAATTTATTGTACTCAATTTTTTCAATTTTCTTTCATGTAAAGTATTAGAAATAATGCTAATATAATCCAAACCCAACCAATTCAAACGAAGCGCCTGTGATGCATGCCAGCGTTTATTTGATAGCCAGGAACAGTCATTTCAAACTTTTACAAATGAACCATACCAAAATAAGCGATCAAAATTTCTTGAAGTAAAGAAGTAATTTGTTAGTTCGAAGTTAATTTTATGACCTTACATCAATCTACTTTCTTTTATAAGAATAGCAATAGCTTCCAAAAACGTCACAAATTTTGTTTACGAAGCCCAAGAAATTCGAAACGCGCGACTATGTTTGATGTCAATTTACACAAAAAGCACTCATATTTTCGAAAAATTCATCATGGCCTCATTTGAAGATGTTTTTGACCAACACATTTCATTAAGAAAAAAATTGTATCTTTACAATTGAAGTTATAAGAAGACCAGGGCCCTAAAATAATAGTTTTTCTGCTGAAAATTCACCATTTTTTCGTGCAGCATTACATAACTTTCTCTTCTCAAGAAGTTCTTTCTTAAGCGCGACAAAGTAAAAATCTTCAGAATTGTAAGAGTAGAAAAACGGCGAAGAAATTTAGAATTTTTCCAATTTTCAAAAATCAGAATTTTCAACGACACCTGCACTCATTTCAATTGACACCTGCACTCTTGAACGTTCTATACACTATCCGTTCTTTACGCTGAATCAAAATTGTTTATGCCATTTGTCAGAAAAAAATCCTTTAAAAAAATTAAACATTGCCTATATTTACACAAAATTACGCGAAAACTACTAAAATTTTCGAAATATTATACATCACCTGATTTCAAAATCTAGCTTTTGGGAACAGATTTTATTAAAGGAAAAATCTCTTATCATAATTGTAATTGTAGGAAGACACCGAAAAAAATGATGATTTTTGCAATTTTTGAAAAAGTCATGGTTTTCAACGAATATGAGATCAACACCATTTTCGTAAACGGCCTTCACCCTATCCAAAAACAAAATTTAATCAAAAACGTTGGAGTCATTTCTTGGAAAATTTTGAAAATGTCCCAGGGGGTTCATGTAAAGTAACCCCCAAAATTAAAATATTGGTTTCAAATAAAAGGATAATTCAATATAATCGCCAGATCGATTAAGGAATATGAATTTTGACGAATATCGGCTAAACTGTTTAGCCACTAGCGTTGTTCACTGGACAGACGGACGGACGGACGGACGGACGGACCGACGTTTTGCGGTCAACCGAGTTTTCGGTATCAAGAACCCACAAAACGTGGATTCTACACCACGTGTTAGAAGATTTTTTCCCCCAAAATTTAGCAACTGAATTTATCCACTTCGTTTCCAGGGCTCGGCAATAAGAGTTTTTCGACCGAAAATTCGCTGCTCTTTCCCGCAATATTACATAACTTTCTGTTTAGTGCGTAAGCGGTAGAAGGTAAGAATGTGTAGTAATGTGCGAAAAAGAACCGGGAAAATTTATATTCTCAGATCTGGAAATCCGAGAAAAAAACTTGAATTCCAAAACCCCAGATCGCTGGTCACCCTGTATAATATACATATTAAGCGTAAATATTAGATGGAATTAGGAATCCAAGCCTTCTATGTGTGACGGCACAAAGATTGCCTCCAGTACCGAGAACTAAAAGATAGATTGCATTGGAAGTATCGATAAGCGCCGAGACGGCAAAATGTTTTATCGAATGTCTAAAAATATTTCATCCGGCAAATTATGGCGTGAGGATCGTTTATTTGAGGCCTTTAGTCTCATTATTTTAGTTTTTAAGTCTCTACAGTGCTTCGTTTAGGAGTTATTTAACTACATAGATTTTGAAAATGCTATCGAGCGTTGCGGGTTGCATTTGATATTAATATTTTGATACGTTTTTTCAACAAGTATTTCACATTTTTAAAAGTCAAAATGTAATTCGTCACGTCTCCGTGAAATTATATTTCTTTAGAGATATCATTTATAAAGATTGGTTGTCTGTAAAAGCCACAAAAGTCCTGAAATAATATAGGAGGCGATGAAGTAAAACAAATAGCATCTCATCTCTCATTTTCTCAATTAATAATTCCGAATAACATCCGTCCGTCCGTGCAATACGTCTTTCGGGTCATATCTGACCCCAAACAGAATCCATGTAGGGAATAGAGAAACAGTGTGGAATGGTTAATTCTGCCAACTACCAGCAAAGAATTTAATTCCATGTGTCCACTTAACCGAGTAATCGTCGTTTTCAGAACGGGTGTCATTGCAGACTATCGCGTCGCCATCCATAGCGGGTGTACGGGGCAAGAGGAAGGACGGGGGCACTGAAACTAGGATGGGGGCAGCGTGTTCCAGTTAGATCCGCTTTCGCGCATCCTTTTGACAAACGATATCGGATCGGAGTTTCAACGAACGCGCGGGCAGCTCCTGTTTGGGGTTAGGGTCTTCGCGCATTCCCCAAAACTCCGAAATAGTTCGTCAAAAGGGAATTTGCAAATTGGGTCTTGAGGTCTTGTTCGGTAGAGTCCGTGCCTGTTTACTAAGCTAACACTGGGCTCTTACATACATACATAGTTTTCATAAATTACTGTTTTAGTTTTTGCAATATTTTTTTAAATGTTATTTTCGTGAGCGCAATTGCATCTTCCTTTATCAATGTAAAAGTTGTCTTAGACAACGATTAAAAAATCTTTCCTTGCAAATCGGTCGTACAATACATGCCGCAGGTGAGCCTCATTGAAGGAATATTTTGAAGAGACAAAATGTATGTTTTTTCAATATAAACTAATACAAAATGTATGTGATTGTTGGGACATACACGCCACCGCTCTTAATTCACAAGCCACTGGCCGTTAATGGTCGGGGATTCTCTTACCGGGAGCGGTGGCTCAGAGATGTCATTGCAGTGCCTGTGACCGGGAGGTTCTCGGTTCGAGTCCTGACGGCGGCAGGATTTTCGACACTAGCTTTTCAGCTAGGTCGATTTCAGACGCTGTCTGGAGGAGAATTCTAGCGACCGGCTGCTCTGATCGATAGTTTTCCGTGGTTTTCCCGAACAACGCCAAGCGAGCAGTACCCTAACAAACGGGCCACGGACCACGTACGATATTTCTTTCCTTCCTCCTCCTCACTCCTTTCACACACACACACTAACATGCTACCACACATGCCGGGAGACCGGTCGGGGTCGCGCCCTGCTGGTGGAAGAAACCTGGTTAGGGAATACCCCGCTAGTCGACGGTAGGTCGGCGCCGGATCTCGCCATCCAGTGGGAGATAAGTGTACTTTGGTCTGTTGAAAATAAAAAAAACAATTAGGAGCCGTCTTTTGAAAAATCTTGGTTATGAAATTTTCCATACTCAATGCAAAATTACGCAAAAACTACTCGGATATTTGAAAATTGCACAAGACAAGAGGACAACTTTGAAGTACAGATTTCATGAAGAAAAATCTTTATTTTCAATATTGTTGTAGTTGTCGGAAGACGTTCAGAAAATTGAATGAAATTCAAAAAAATTCAATATTGAAAAATTCAGAAAATTCAACGAAAATGAGACATCCACCATATATAAGCGGATTTTGTACTATCTGGAAATAAATACAAAAATATTGGAGCATTTTTTGAGAAAATTTTCAAAATGTTATTGGGGCTCATGAAGTATCCCCACAAAGCAAAATATCGTTTCAAATTCAATGATCCGTGACATGAGATAGATCGATCGTGGGATATCAGTTTTGGTGAAAATCCTGCCTATGGTTTAGTCGCTAGCGTTGTTAGTTTTTTTTCTGCTTGATTACGGTACACCTGTGTCGAATACTTCTCGATAGAAGGCCTAACAACTGAATCCGGAGAGTTTCCTGAAGTCACTACGAAATGGGGCCGAGCATGTTCAGGTTCAGAATGATTTGCACCGTGTTATTCGATCTGTTTCTTTGTCTGGGTTGCACATAGAAGCCAAACTAAATTTGATCCTGGTAAAGCGTATTATTTGTGAACAATAGCGGTATCGGTAGAATGTGAAAAGGATAATAAAGCACAAGAGGATTCAAAAGCATTGTGTTACATTTTGCAATGGCAATTATAACACCAAAGCTCTATCTGAGAATGCACACGTGTGTTCATTTTCCCTTGAGATTCTGAATTGAAGAAGAGATGGATGGCTACGTGATATTCCTCGAAATGATTATGCAGTAATTGGAAATTCAAAGGTAAGTTCTAGTATTTTTGTTAATGTAGCAAAAATTGTGATATTACATTTTCCTACATAACCACTAACTTACTATCATAATTTTGCACGGATTATCATTCGAGGTACTTACACAATTTTTTATTAATATTCATTTTTTCTTTCTAGATCTGTAACAAACATTTCACACAATGTGATATCCTCTGGGAAATCAGTGCTGTGAATGAAAAATCAGGGAATATAGTGAGTGTACCATCATCCAGATTCTAACAGGTTTCTGGAGCAGTGCCTTGTATTTTCCTTGAGTGTCCGAAATCTTGTTCAAAGGAAAATGTTAATTCTCGTGAAGATCCAGAAACTAAGAAGCAAAGGAAAGAATCAAATGTGTTGCGACGTGTCATTGAAGAAGTTTGCAGATTAATTAATCTTATTTAAAAAATGTTTCTTTTGAATCTCTTGACGAACTAAAGAGAAAGTTAAATCAAATTGTCTTGACTGATGAATGGTACCGACTTAAAAAAAATAGTCATCAGTACCTTTTGTGTATTCGAATGTCTTTCCTCTACATTCTTTGTGAACATCTCTTAAGAAAAACAAAATAAAAATTATTTACTTTCTGCAATATTTTCACGATGCCTCAAGTGTGGAAATCCGACCCGACTCAGGTCAGATCCTAGCTGATGACGTCATCACAGTTGTAAGGCTTCTATAGGTGGTAATGCCGTATCTCTGACTAGTCGATGCTTTTCAGATGTCGAAACAAATGAAATTCCGTTGTCATGAATGGCTTTCTGTTATTTTGTGAACTATTTTCATTTCGCATGTGGTCGAGGAATGACGTCTGCAATACGCAAACCAATTGGTTTACGAACACATAAAATCTGACGTCGCTGCACCCAACGTAAGATTCGCCCCATTCGGATTAGTTACAAAATTAATCTCTACTAATTGTGATTGTCGGGGCCAAAACACATGTATCAGTGTCATGTAATCACTTACTATGCAATGGATATGAGCTTATTTGTAAATATTTACTTTCTTTTAAGAAATGTACAACACATGCTGCCTTTAGTAGTAGGTTTGAAAATTAGATAATTATTTTAAGTTTTTTGATTAGTTGAAACACGCGTGTGAAAATTTAACATTAAATGTTTCAGTAAAATTGTAAATCATGTTCAGGAACTTTCGTCGTAATTAGTATTTGAGAGAAAATAATATTGTTATTATTACCATTTTGTCATGGAAGAATGGGCAATACAGTGGTCGCCGCTAATTGTAATCAGGGTTAATGTTATCATATTTTGGATGTTCTGTCCAAACTTATATTACAACATTAAGAAAACGTCGTTTATTGTGATCAGAATTCGTTTTATGTTATCATTATTTTGAAACAATTTCTATTACCCACAGTTTTGAGTCATCAGGGTTTGCGACTCGAGAAAGACGAACAAGTGATATCATTTGCTACTGGCGCACAGGGTGTCACTTTCCCACATGCTGTTCTAAAAACAACTTTCTGGTCTACACTTGATCGCCTTTCCCGTCTCGCAGGTAGTCTTTCAAACTTTGTGTGATTCACGAAACCGTCAGTTCCCATTTGTTCGTGAAGTTAAACTGCAGTGCCAGTGTGAAAAGTTGGCCTAAACGAAAAGACTTGACAATTAACGAGAAAGTTTATATTATTGAACGTTATGAAAGATTGTCTAAAATAAGTCAACGCAATGCAGCAGTGCAGAGGAAATTAACTTCGTGCAAACCATTGAAGAATAGAAACGATATTCTTTCAGGCGGCACAAAAGAACAAAGACTTACGATGTAAGAAAAATCGTGTTAGGAAAGAGTAAGGTTGAATCTGCTTTAAGGATGTGGTTCACTAATGTTCGTGAAAAAGATGCTCGTGTTGATGGCCCTCTGACGCGTCAAAAAGCAGAGGAGGTTGTTAAGAGAATGGGAAAGAAAGAATTAGTAGAAGCAGGAAGATGGTTTCATCGTTTGAGAAAGGTACAACGTCTACAATCGCACGGTGAACAGAATGACGCTGCAGTGATGCTGCAGTGATGCTGCAGTGATGCCAGCAGCCGCTAAGTGATGAATGGAGGAGAAATGGCCAAAAGTTATTTCTGATTTTTCTCCCGATTAAATGTACAACGCCCATGAAACTGGACTGTATTTCTGTGCTCTACCTCAGCGCGCATATTTAAGAACGAAAATGCTAAAGGCTGTAAAACAAGTTAAGAGCGCTCAACTGTTTTGTGCACATATCTCTGGCGAAAAAGAAAGATTGTTGGTAATTGGCAAAAGTAATAACCCGCGATGCTTTAAAGGTGTTAAGAAATTTCCAGCGAATTATCATGCAAACTCTAATACATGGAAGGCTGCTTCGATATTTCAAGAATAGTTATTGAAATTGGATAGCAGGCTGACTCGAAAAGTAATTTTATTGGTTAACAACTGTGCATCACACACAATGTTGTGAATTAAAGAATATTAGCGTTGTCTTCTGTCGGCCAATACGACTTCAGTGTTATACTTGATTTTTCTAACGTTGCGGCTGAGGGTAGTATCTCCAAGATGGAATTCGGCACGACTTTTTGCATCATTCTCAATCCTACCGCAAGATGTATGATCGCGACCGCATCAAGAAGTGCTGCAGATCAAGCGACTTTAGCGGCAGGACTGGGAATGACTCAAAAAGTCGTGCCGAATTGCATCTTGGAGATAGTCAACCGCAGCAACCTTAGGTTCCTCATGTTGCCAGGGCGGGGAGAGGGGAGGGTGCGCGAATGGGCAATGGGCAAAGGAACCGCAAAATATTGCGGTGAACAGTTCTGCGCGGATCGTTCGTAAGTTTCGCTTCTCTCACGTTTTTGTGAAAATGGCGCGTGTAAATGATCCACCCTAGTGGCTCGTGTGATTGTGGTACAGAACAATTATTAAGGCCTGAATTTCATAATATTGGATTTTCAAGACAGCTCAAAATAAAAGGCTATGTTAGAACCACAACAGAACTTGCAGGTTTGACTGCAAAATGCCAAAACAGGAAGCGAGAATACAGCAGACACGTCTGTATTCTAATTATTCTAGACACAAATGGTTAACGGGTTTCTCTAATTGAACAAACTCTTTTGCTGTACGTATCTTCTTTTTAGCAGTGATAAGTGTAGTAACGTCTAGGCAAAATAATGATTCGACAATACAGTTTCCCTTGTTAGTTCTGTAGGCAACCATGTAAAGACGAATGCACAAAATCATATGTTTTGCGCATTTACACTGTGAATTTCAGTTATATCCTAGTATACTTGCAACTAAATGTTCAGAAGGCTTTACAAATTTCAAAACACAACGAAATGGGAAAAAAGAAACTGACCCTAACAAGACTCATAGATGTTGCCTGACGCTTAGGAAAGCAAGCTCATGCTTTCAGGGGCCGCAATGAATCATCATTTAATAGAGGAAACTACATAGAAACATTAATTTACTTAGGACATATAAACAACTCCTAAATGATCATTTGCAAAATGCAACAGTTTTCATGAATACTTCATCTGCTATCCAAAACGATTTAATCCAAGTCGTAAGAGATGTTATGGTACATACAATTACAAAGGAACTTGCTTCTGTCACTTTTGTGGCTGTTCTTCTAGACGAGTGTTCAAACAAATGAATAAATCACAGCTCTCTACCATTTTACGTTATGTCGACAAATCTGGTGAAGTTCAAGAAAGCTAGTCGGCGTTGGCTAGATCCGTCGGCGTTGGTAGATCTACCGAAGCGCTGAATAACCATGTCGTCATGATCGTGAATGATTTTAATACTGGCAAGAAACTTGTTGCTCAGATCTATAATGGTGCGGCCGTAAAGTCTGGCCATTTAAACTGTCTTCAGGCTAAAGTGAAAGACGTTTACTTGTATTGGTATTACTTGTTATTGGCACATTCTGAATGCAGTTTTGCAGCAGGCAGCTACGTGCATTGACAAGTATACACTTTTTTTCGAACTCAGGCAGAACAGAAAGCCACCCCAACCAGCATCAACACACTGGAGCTTCAACACTAGACTCATGAATACTGTACAAGATCAAGAGGAAAAATTGATATTATTATTTGAAAGTCTGACAGATCCAGAAAACAATGCTGATTGGGAACCATCAACATTGGTGAAAGCATAAAGTTTTCTTTCCTTTTTGAGCCAATTGGACAATGCCTTCCTCTCTGAAACATTCGCAGTAATTTATGAACTTACTGACTTTCTTTTCAATATATTACAAGATAAATCTATGGATATTGGATATTGCCATTCTAATTTGCTACAAAGTATGGAATGTTTAGAGGAACTCGGAAGAGAATTCCAAAGCATTTGGCAAAATATTTCACCTGAGGTGATAAATGAGCATGCACAAAAGAAAAGGAAAACTAGCGAACCAAATAAAGTCACGTTCAGAAGAATTTTCAATGAGATTTTGGACAATGTACTCAATCAGATAAGATAAACATTTTACGATTTTGAAAGTTTACGATTCATTGCCTTTCTTGATTCCTCAAAATTTATGCACTACAGAAGCATTTCCCCTGATCACATTTTTTCAAATCTTTTGAAATCCTATGGTTCACACTTTTGATTCAATAAGACTGAAAAATGAATTGAGTGTTGAGTACTAGATCATATTTTCAAGGAAAATCTGTCAAATTGTAAAAATCATGAACGAGAGAGACTTTAGGGGTACCATGCCATAAACATTCAAAATTGGCATGTCTAATTTTAACTGTACCATCATGCACAATTTCAGTTGAACGGTCATTTTCCAGCTTGAATAGAGTGAAATCGTATTACTATGTGAGGAAGACTTACCTTCACTGTGAATGATGGTGATTGAAAATCTGTTACTTCATAAACTTCGTAGATGTTCATGAATATTTTACACAGGGTGTTTTGGAGTTACTCCAGAAGAGATGTCGACAAATGGAGCTGACATTCCGGTTAACTCAGAAAGGACAATTAATTCTTCTGAAATCAAGTTTAATGAGTAGATTTCACTTTTAAGAAAAACTATGGCAAAGGTAGTGAGGTGCGGTATACTTAAAGTATTGTTCAGGATTTGCCACTGGTTATAGTAACACCATTTGTCGAGAAGGCAAGGGGAGCGAATATGAAACGGGAGAAAGATAAACACCGGGTTGATTACTAAAAGTAGTTTATTCTGTACCTTTGTTGAAAGTATAAGATTACATTCCTACAGCAGCTGCACAGTCCAGCCACAGAATAGATACTACACACAAAGGAAAGTAAAAGTCGGCTCCTTTGATCTTCAGTGAGCCACCGCACAGCGCGGTCCGCAATCTAGAAACTGCAAAGGAACCGCAAGGGTCAGCTCAAACGCCATTTTCTCAAGAACGGCTCCAAATTGTTTCTTCTAACTTTTCCAACGGGTAGTGCTCATTGCACTGTTTATTATGACATAAAATGTTTCATAGTTTGTTTTCTCAAAAATTAAACAATGTAATTGTTTTGGAATATCTCTCACGCCGTTAATATGTGCATTTCCAGCGGATTGGGAACAGTATTGCATTTGTAAGTTAAATTGCTTTCAGTGACTTCAAATAAAGTTTTCCGAAAACTAGAACATTTTCTGTGAAAAAGAACTTCAATTTCGCATTTTTAGTAACGCTTCAACGATTTTTTATTAAAAACTGCTCCAAATTTTGTAATGAAAATTGTCATTTAGGACGATATTTACTCTTTAATATTCTTAAAGTAATATTTCGGTTCTACTGTTATGAAAAGGAAGAATTGAGAAAAAAATTAAAAAATGTACTTGGGCAGCTATAGATGGCAGCTAGCTAGAGTATGTGGCAAGTCCGATAAACTAGCCCAAAACCAAAGAAAATAAAAAAACTAAAACGAGGAAGTCTCTCCCTACTAGTTATCTAGTTATGTATTTATAATTCTTTACCTTTCTTTCTCTATTTTTTATTAATATTTGCCTATGCCAAGCAAATGTCCCCTCGTGTTACGTATGTTTTTGCTAGTTACATACACCAAATACGAGTAAAACGGAAATAAAAGGCACCTTCACCACCGTTCACCACACAACAAATACCGAGTCGTACAGCTGTTTACCCATTTTCAATATGGCGACCATGCGCATCATATCAGCGCACGGATTATGGGTAGATTTCCTTTCTGTGTAGTGCCTGTTCTGTGGTCCAGCAGTCACTCGTTCGCCACGAGGAGGAGGATGGGGAGAATGGTAGGCAACGACGAAGGCAGATAGGCTAGCGGTGGGTCGCGTTCTGTTCGTTGTCGATTCCCGCCTTGCTCAACCCAAGGGCAACCGTAGTGGGACGCTGATGGACACTATCTCGTCCACGAAGAGCGTAAAACGAGCGACCATTTCTGTGGCCGTACGCGGTATTTACAGACCTCTGGGTCAGCCCAGAAGATTGGGGGAGGGATTTAATTTTGTGTAGCCGTTATATTTCTCGGGTTCGTTATCTCTCGCTTTATTATTACGGTGGCGGCGAGGGCGGCGAAGGTAGATAGGCTGGGGGTCGGTCACTCGCGGTTGCGAACACTGTCCATTCCCGTCTTGGTGAACCCGTGGTCAACCGTAGAGTGGGACGCTGACGAAAACTACCTCTTTCACGAAGAACGGAAAACAGTGACAATTCCTGTGGCCACACGCGGTGTTTATATACCGCCAGCCCAGTCCATCCCTCCGTCAGCGGAAATGGCATTATCCTGGTTGGGCGCCACGCACAGCGGTGCGGGGGTGGCGAGAGGTCAGTCTGACCATCTGGGAAAGATACTTATCAACGTGGACCGGGCGAGTAGGCGAGAGACGTCAGGTAGAACCCATACACCGTGCTCAGGTACACTAAAGCGGACGTCTCGCCTGCCGGCACGTTCGTGTTGCCCGTCACCAATGCCAGCGTGTCCCACAGGCAGCGCCTGCGCTCGAACCAAAGGAGCGCCCGGCACCAGCCACGGAAGGCCCTTCACCTTTCATGTGGCGGACGGCAACTCGCCGGCCAGCGCGTTCGTGCCGCCCGTCACGAATGGCGGCGTGCCTCGTAGGCAGCGCCTGCGGTCAAGGCGCCACCCACGCGCCAGCAGGTGGGCGAGATCCACGTCGGTGCTGGCGCGCCGCGGATGCTGCGAGGGCACCTGGGCCAGGAAGCGCATGGTGAGCGTTGGCCGCTTTGGGATGCACCGGCCTCCGGCTCTGGCGGCGGCGTCAACCGCGACACTTCGCCGCTTTGGACACCGACTAGGATCTGAGCCACCGGAGTGGCATGCCGCTATATAAGGCAGGGGTGACGCAAACTCTCCTTTTATATCAGAGGTTAGGTGAGGTAAAATACTGGATTCGTCATCCCGTACTAATTTTTCAATTTTAATTTCCGCTACTGCTTACGCAACATAGCGTATTGTTATGGCACGGGAAAGAAACAACGAGTTTTTGACAGAAAAACTTTTATTGACGCGTCCTGGTAACGAAAAATTAGATAAATCTTGCTCTTTTATGTAGTAAATGGCTTCCTCTAACATAGTGTGTAGTCAGAATCCATGTTTTGTTGCTCGTTAATACCGAAAATCGATTGTCAGCAAAACCTCTGTCCGTTCGTCAATGAACAACTCTAGGGGTTAAACCATCACCAAAATTGATAACTTCCATTCGATTTGGCTGATGTCGCCGCCCTTGAATTTGAAACCGATATTTTAATTTTGGAGAGTATGAAGCCCCTGGTACATTTTCAAATTTTTCAGAAAAAATGCACTAAATTGTTTGATTAAATTTTGTTGTTGGATAGTGTGAAGGATTAAAACATGGGGCAGGTCTCATTTTTGTTGAAATCCCTGAATTTTTGCAAATTACAAAACAACGTATTTTTTTGAGCGTCTTCGTACAACTAAAATATTGAAGAACTTTTTTTCTTAATGAAATCTAGTCTTTAAAAAAACTGATTTTGAAATATTGCTGATTTTGACGGATATTGAAGAATTTTGAAAGTCGTGTACAAATTTTCGAAAATTTTAGTAGTTTTCGCGTAATTTTGCGTGAAATATAGGTAATTATTTTTTTAACCTTTCAACTCTGTTTCTCCAATACTTTCGTGGGTTCTGTTTGGGGACTTTTTGGACCCCAAACGTTTTACACAATAGTTTGCTAGCATTTGATGTACGGATGTTAGTGAAATTATGAATTGAGAAAGTGATGATATTTTTTTAATTTATTTGCTATATTGCACTAAAAAAGAATAATGTTGTTTCCCGAAAAACAATTTAGCATATTCTCATATCTATACATAAATGTCTATCTTACCAGTATGAGAATGTTTGAAATAGAGTTATCATATCGTAATAGACAAATACCGAAAATTATTACTCCGAAACCGCAACGTAATACATCAAAACGGAAATGGACACGTATTAAGAATTTTTATTTTAGTGATATAGACGTCAAATGTGGCATTTCTGACGCCAATCTCATAAAAATCAAATTACTTCAATAAAAATATTCGACAAACTGAAATGTTTACATCATATGTAAAATTGGATATAAATAGCATATCTAAATGTAAAAGTTTTTTGGGGATAATTTTCAGTGTGTTGCAAAACATTATTTGCTCCTGAAGCCAAGAGTCCTTAAACAGGGTAAGGGTTTAACAATTATTATCTCAAAAACTGTACCAAACGATCCTTGGGTAAGGGTTTAACAATTATTGTACCAAACGATTTGATTAAATTTTGACCTCAGCGTGAAGGACGCATAAGCGAATGGTGCAGGTGTCATGTTCGTTGAAATTTCAGTCTTCCTCCAACGACAAATATGAAGATACCTTTTTTCTTTATGAAATGCGTTCATCCGAAACTTGTCTTCAAATAATGTCACATTCAACTTTTTGATAATATGTGTATTTTTGCGTAACTATGCGCCAAACAGGCAAAATTTTCAATTTTAAACAATTATTTCCTTAGAATTTACTCACTTTTACGCTTTAATTTTTTCGCGAAGGTAGGAAAGAACGGCAATGGTAATGGTGCTGCACCTATTCTCGGCGCATTCTCTGAATATTTGGAAATTGCGAAAAAAATTCGAAATCGTAAATTCGAATTTCCCGCGGTTCGTTTGACGCGCTGTCCAAATATTCGCGAGACTGCAATTTCTTAGGATTTTTGTGTTTGTTCCCGGTCGTGTTAATCGTACGATGTAGACAACATCCTTAAGAAAGGAAATAGATTTATGGAAGTATATTTCTTTTACATTAAGAAGTTTTGATCGCTGATTATGATATTCAGAAACTGTTAGTTCATTTCGTTGTAATCAAGGTAAGCTTGGTTGAAATAATCTTTTTTTGTGTTGTAAATACTGTAATAGTTAAATTTATTCATATTTATTACATTTGTAAACGTTAGAAATGAGTATTGTTCCTGGCCTTGCCTCTGTTTGAATGGGACTTTTTCAAGTTATAATGGAGTTTTAATACTGCAGAAATTACAATATTTCAATATTCCGTAAGTTCAGAGTGCGAGAAAGTATGTGGTGTTGCACCACCTCTAATCTTCCTCTTTGAATACCGGAATTTTGGAATGGGTAAGCAGCACTGCGCGAGGGCTTACTTTTATATAATCGGCTTTCACTGTTCTGCAAGGGGTTACTACAGAAAAATCAATTCCATTTGACACCTCTAAATTTATTAAAACATATTAAACCTCCCCATTGGGCGTACAGCACATTTAGCCTTTGTCGAAACTACTCTCCGGTCGTACAAGCGCTTATCTCAGTTGTCCCGCCAGCGTTTATCTTACTAGAATGCTGACCGTTTTTTATTCAACGAATATCTACAATCTCTTTCAAAGGTGAAACAATAAGTAAATACTATAAATGGTTATTGACAATATCCAGTGAAATGAAAATAAAGTTACCCACTAGTACTTTTCTTGGGATCCTTCTCAAATCTGTAATAAGAAAACATTATTTCTTTTTTTTAAATATAATTTATTTATAAAGGTCGCATAAACAACTAGGTCTTGAGCGACCACAAGGTAGTAATACAGAGTCACATATATTTACAAAGTCTATATTTCTGTATGTTAAGTCTTTACAAAGTATGTTTCAATAAGTTACATTACAGAATTAGGTAGAATTGGTAGAGTTATTAGTAAAGGTCTGAGCCAACATGATTGCAATTTCTTTGGGGGCTGTAACTACTCTATTATTCACTGTAAACAGTTTAGTATGAATGGAAGGGTTGTATATTCCATTTATTGCTTTAATTTTTTTCCAGTTGTCAGATATGCTTGTAGAATTGTTTATAGATGAGATAAAGGTTTCCCATGATTTTCTTTTGTTTACTTTGTAAGTTCTCCTTGCTAGGGCTCTCGTTCTTTTATATTCTATTTGATTTTCGGTTGTTGGGTGTCTCTTGTGATAAAGGCTTATTTGTGAATTCTTCTGACATTTTGGCATTCCTGATTCCACCATGGAAGTCGCCGCTTCAGAGTTTTGTTTGAAGATTTAGGAATTGTTGTTTCTGCAGTTTGAAGTATGAGTTCAGTTAGGTTCTCAATCTTCTTAGTTGTGGTAGTATTGTTCATGTGTAGTTGTTTTATTGCATTGATTTTAGAAAGTTTCCATTTGGGAGAACACTTTGTTTCATTTGATGAATTACATCCTTGTTTGGTGATTATAATAGGAAAATGATCACTACCAAATAGTTCAACAGATGTTTTCCAGTCCCAAATATGAGCAATTGATGTAGAACGGATGGTTAGATCAATGGTACTGAATGTTTTATAAGCATTATTCAGGTGGGTTGGTGAACTACCTGTATCATCGAGTATATTAATATTAGTATGATCCAACACTTGTTCTAGTATCTTTCCTCTTGCATCTTCTTTGTGAGATCCCCACATGAAACTGTGACTGTTAAAGACACCTAATAGAATAAATGGCACCGGCAGTTGATTTATTAATTGGGTTAGTTCACTAGCAGTAATGGTATGGCTGCGGGGGAGATAAACATTACATATAGTTATGGGCTTATTTATGAGGTTGATTGTGACAGCACAGCATTCAAGGGCAGAATTTAGGTGAATTCCATCTGCTTTATGAGATGATGATGTGTAGATGGCTACCCCACCACTAGCTATCTGTTCTTGTTTTTTAAACACAACTTGTAATTTTTTAATGGTGGTTTTTGGTTGATTTTATTATTTGTTTCTTGTAAGCATATCATATCGGGGTTGTACTTGTTAATTAGCAGTAGAAAATTTTCTTTTTGTGGATTAAAGCCATTTATATTCCATTGGAGAATTGTATATGCCATTTCAAGAGCAAAATTTGGAGAGAGTGTTAGTTTGAATCTTCATCACTGATTTCACTAAAGTTTGCCAGTTCTCTGCTTATGTCAATTCTTTTTAATTTCTTTTTTAAATTTGTGAAACGTCTTTTCCCTTTCTCTTATCCGTAAGGAGGGGGTAAGTACCTTCTAACATTTGTAGTAACAGTTTGATATCTGGAGTGAATTCCAGAACAGCTTCCTCAACATTTATGCAATTTTTTGTTTTTTCAAAAAGACTTTTTAGTTGTAACCAATTTAAAACACTTGGTTCAGATAATGTTCCTTTGAGTGGAGCAAGTTGATTTTCTAGTCTATCAGATTCCTCTGCAAGAGAAATTTCAAGTTTTGACTTTTTATTGTTTTTTGGGTTTGATTTAATCACTGTAGAATTTTTGGATTGGTGGACTTTATAATCCATTATCTCTGGTGTAATCGGTTGTATGTTGTTAGTATCTGAGACACTTTCTCTAAGAAAGGTTAGGTTTTCTTCACCTACAACTGAATGTAACGTTTCTGATGTCTCAGATTTAGAAGATAGACTAGACAAGGGACGTTTGGCATTTTTGTAGGTCGGTTGTCAAAAGGAGGATGAGCAGTGGAAGAGGATTTAAGAGTTGGGAAGGAGGAGGGGGCAGCTCATTTTTTTTTCATTGGGATTAACTTCACAGTACCCAGAGGGGTTATCTTTTTGTTCATTTATTGGGCTGTTGTTAGCAAAATGACCGTGATCCTTGCATAGAAAACATGATATAGAATCTGATGATGGATATATCCAAAAAACTGTGTCATCATAGTTAATTTTCATGGTTTCTGGTACTTTGTCCATATCATCTGGATGAATATAAATTTGTCTCCAGAAACTCAAAATGTGACAAGTTCGTACATGCCGGCTCTCAGGAAGGTCATTGTAGAGCCGATTCGTGTTTTGACTTTCGTTAGCTCGTCAATAATTACTGAGTGTGGGATAATAGGACACACATTAGAGAGAATGAGTCTTATATTCTGCGTAATTAGCGGTCTAATGGATAAAGTTGAGTTATTAATTGAAATGGTCGATTTATTGTCAATTAGTTTTTTCACAGATTCCTTAGAATCCAGATAGACACATATACGGTTTTTTGAAATCCTTGAGACGAACCGTATGGTCTGAGGATTGATAATTTTTGCAAGCTCCTGGATGTACATTTTAACTCATATACCGTCTACTGAGTCCATCACAATCGCGTGTTCTTTTGTGGGAAACATACCTTTCTGAGCAGCAGTTATAAATCGGTTGGCATAATCTTGATTTTCATTACTAACTTGACTTGATTGATGAGTTTCACTGTTTGGGATGACTCCTTTATCAGAAGCCATCTTAGGATGGACGTTGGGTGTACTGTGATACAACTAAGATTTAAACGGGTTTTACTCACTCACTGGATTTGATTTAGTTGATCGTTAACACGGAAGTCGATACAACACAACACTCGGCACTGTGCGGCCTTCAACGGCGCTCGATTATTATTTCTCGAAACATTATTTCTTTGTTGGTAAGGGTTACGAGGATTAAGAATATACGAACAAATAGAGCAGAATAAGAGAACATGTTTAGATAAATGTTAATTATTAAAACAGAGGGAGAGATGAAGAGTATAAATTCTATTGAGTGAAGAAATGTATTGGCTAATGTCAAGTAGGTTTAGAGCTACATAATTGGGATGCACTTCCAGGCGGTGGTGATATTTTGAAGTTACTCCTAAAATCTTTTCTTCGACTGTTGCTATATTGAAGTCCCTGTGTAGTGCTTTTGTTATGAATCAGGGTGCAGAAGAAGTTATTCTCAAACGTTTTGATTGAAATCTCAATCAGGTTTTTCATCCAGTTTCCCTGATCCATTGAGCAAATGCTGAGATGGCCCCTTGTTTTGCTTCTGGACATAAATGTAACTTCATTATCTGTGCACGTCTTCTAGAATTCAATTCATTGGGAAATACAGTTATTCAAATTATCGTTTCCATGTTGTCGCGGCAGGAAGTAATAAGAGCCAAAATTTATTGCTTATTTATCTTTGAAAATAGATTTTATTACATGGGAGTTTTTTTTGTTTGTTTTTTCTCCCTTTCAAAATTCAAAATTTATTGCTTGTTTATCCTTGAAAATAGATTGTATTACATGGGAGTCTTTTTGTTTTTTTTTCTCCCTTTCAAAATTCAAAATTTATTGCTTATTTATCCTTGAAAATAGATTTTATTACATGGGAGTCTTTTTGTTTTTTTCTCCCTTTCAAAATTCAAAATTTATGTAGTATATGACTTAGTGTAGGGATCACATAATTTTGAAAATGTGCACACAATTCACTTTTCCCCATAGCACGTCATACGCAGTTTTTAACTGTTTTTTGACGTAAAATAAATAAATCTTTGTAAAATTGACAAATTATTTTTGCCCCAGATCTGGATTCCGAATTAGAGAACATGTTTAGATAAATGTTAATTATTAAAACTGAGGGAGTTTATACAGGAGTTAGAATGCTTTTGTAAAGGAATAATTTATTTTCAAGCGATAATTGTCATTTGTGTCCAATAAGCTAAAAGAATTTTCTTAGTAGTAAGTGTAACTGTTATTTTAGTTTGAATATGTATTTTCTACTTGAAATGTCTGTTCATATGAATACTTGGATATTTAATGCTCTCAGTTTGCGGTGTTTGATTTCTGTTGATCATAACAGGTGGACAAGTTTCTTTTATAAGAGCAAATGTTATATGTGCTGATTTACTTTCATTTATCTCCACTTCCTGTGCCATTCTTAAAGTGCAGTAGGGTGATCTTGAAGTTTTTGTGATGCTTCTGGAGAATCGTTGTCAGAAGCCAAAATAGCTGTAGCATCCGCAAAAGTAGCAATAATTGTGTTTTCAGTCTTCGGAATATCCGATGTTTATAACAAATGTAGCTCTGGTTTAAGTACACTTCCCTGAATCACTCCGGAATTTATATGAAGGTGGTCTGAGATTTCATTTTGATGTTTTATTTGGAAACATCGATTTGATAGATATGACTGAAAAATAACAAAAAATGAGTGAGGTAGGTAGCGCTTAAGTTTATACAGGGGGCCCTTGTGCCATACATTATCGAAGGCCAAATATACATCGAGAAAGGCCACGGATCAATGTTTATTTTGAAAGTTAACTTTCATATGCGATGCTATTCTGTTTATCTGCTCTATGAAGAGTGTTGGTGACGAAATGCAAATTGATGGTTCGATACAATGTTGTTGCTGCATAGTAAGTAAGGACGTAGTCTTGTTAAAAGTAGTTTGTCAAATACCTCAGACAGCATTGGAAGAAGGCTAATAGGACGGTAAGACAAAGCTCAATGAAGAGATTTACCAGGTTTTAGGAATACTATAATTTGGGCTACTTTCCACTGAATTGGATAATGTTAACAATGCGAATAATACTATTGAAGAGCGCTGTAAAGAATGCAATCCCTTTGCGAGGTAGTTCTTCTATTAACTGACCAGTGATAAAGTCATAGCGTGGATCTCTTTTGCAGGAAAGGTCGTTCTGTATCACTTTTAAGTACTGGCCCTTCCTATAAAATTCTTCACTCCTAAAAAATACTTAAAATGAAAAATGTGAGGAACAAGCGCGTGCCTCCGAATTGCCGAACCGTAACTAAAAAGAGGAAGTTGACCGACGGGGACTATTTTGCTGTCGCATAATACCGCAGCCCGAGTGTCGAGTTGGTGCTGCCTTCATAAAATTCCGACACTGATTGTCATGCAGTCCGCCGGCTAATATCTCGTTTCTGACCTGGTAGTCGCTGCTTATCGGTTTCCCGAATTCGCGTCCCTCTTCCGACGTCTACGGTACAGTGGCTGGCTTCTTTACATCTACTACATAGTATCAGTGGGCAATTTCTCATGCTGTGGTCTGCTTGTCCGCAATTAAAACATTCACGTTTTTTCTCCGGACAATCTCGCGAAAACTAGCCAGGTTTCCCGCAAGGGTAGCACACACTACCTGCGAGTGACTGTCGAGGAGGTGGCGGTGGTTGTGATGCGGCTCCCAGGTTCTGACCTCGGGGTGCTTGCTGAAATAACAAAGAACTACGAACCTGTACCGAGCAACAATATCGCTGAATGAACTCGATGGTGCTCACTCCTATTCTCATAAGGTGGGAAGGTACCAGCACATACCCCGTAGGGAGGAAGCGCGGCCGCGGATGCGGACATGGTTTCTGGTGGAGAATTGCTAACGGATCTGGGTTTCACAGTAAAACTCACGTCGTTAGCTTTAAGGTGGAGGCAGCGAGTAGGCGATGTAGGCAGTGAGTAGGCGATGCAGTGAGGATCGCCTACTAAGTTCCGTGTTGCCGGTTTCGCCCGGTAACCCACAAATTGGGGCCCTGGCGTTTCAACCTTTGGGCGGGATTGGTTAAAGAACTTATTCGAAATGAAACGCATGCCACTTATAAAAGTCCAGATGGGGACCACGAACCCCTCTGTCTGGTTGCCTAGGTTCCGGCGGTACTCACGTCGATAGCTTCACGGTGGAGGCAGTGAGGAGACGGGAAGAGGCCCCCAAATCGCTCGGACCTTAGGTCGGGTGATCCCCTGATGGGTTCTCGACTTCATGGCAGTGCCCCGATTCTCTGGGCTTAGAGGAGGAACTTGTCCCGGCGCATACGAGTGGCGCATTGATTTGACTCCGGTACCAGCCTGGATAGCTAGGAGCTCTGGGCTGGTAGGGCGGCCCGTCCCAGGCATTGTATGGGAAAGTTACCGAGAGGGTAAACCACGTTCTGGTGGGTCCCAGATACCAGCCTGTTGGTGCACTTGTGCGCTGGCGGGGATGAGAATAAAGGCGAACGTTTAGGTGCCCACCCAGGAAGCAATCCTCCTGGTAGAACAAGGAACAGTGTTGACCACGCGAGTCATATACTGTACGAGCACAAGGTTGCGGCGGTGTTGCCCATTGTGTATTCCCTTGCGACGAGTTGGGTATGCAGAAAGAATGTTGTGCCGCCATCTGTGGCGGAATAGCCCACTGCGCATACCCTTGCGAGGGGTCACCGCCAAGGAGATTTAGTGAAGTTATGGTTCGGGTCGCAGCCATGTAGCTCCTTGCAATCGGTTTTTATTGACTTTCAAATTGTACAGCCTCTGACGTTGTTTTCGAATGATTTGTTAGTGATTCCGGGCGCGTCAACGGCTGAGGTCATTATTAGTAGGGAATGTTTATCAACGGGAGGTGGTGGTGATCTTTTCCCGCTGTATGACCAGATCCAGCACCGACCTACCGTCGGCTAACGGGGTTTTTACCAAGCAGGTATATCCCATTAGCAGGGCACCGCCCGAGTCGGAACAAGCCCTAAGCTTTCGACCGCTCTCCCGGCGTGTACAGTGCATGTTAGTGTAAGTCTGTGTGTAAGGGATGAGGATAGGACAGGAAAGAAGGAGGAAATATCGCGCGCGGTCCCTGACCCGATTGTTAGGGTACTGCTTCGGCATTCGACTGGTGATGATCGGAGAAACGCCAGAAAACTACCGATCAGAGTAGCATTCTAGAATTCTCCTCTAGAAGCGCTAGAATTCTCCTCTAGAAGCGGCTGAATTCGACCAAGCCGGATCATCATCATCATCAACTGCAAGGATTAGACTAGTTCAGTCTGTTGCGGCTTCTGAAAACTGATCACTCGATCTTCTCAGTGGTTTTCCTACATTTCTTCTCCCTTTTGGTTTGTCGTTCAAGGCAACTTTGACTATTCTTTCTTTGGGCATTCTTCATATGTGATTTTTTCCATTTTTTATATTCTTTGATAATATCACTCACACTTTAAAATTTTTTCTCGTTTATAATTTCTTCACTTTTCTTGTGATCAAGAACTATTTATGCTGCTATGGTTCGAAGAAACTTCATTTCGGCTCATTCTTTTTTTCTAATTGGGTCTTTACTCACCTTGTCCTACACTCACTTCGGTATAACAGCATGAGTATGGCCATTGTTTTGTAGTTTCATTATAGTTTCTTTTCTAACTTCATTTTTTAAAGTTTGAGATATTATGCCACAAGTGTCTATATCTGTTTAATTCTACTTGTAAGTCATTATTTTCATAATACGTTATTTTATAGCAAATGTAATTAAATGTATTGACCTGTTGTATTATATTTTTTCTAAGGGCTGTTTTTGCTCTTATTGGCTCACCACCCCTAAACGCCATGATTTTAGTTTTGTCTATTGTATTGCTTAGTTATATTATCTAATTTATATATTGCTTTCTGGATAGTGGCATCTGTGGTGCCTATAATGACTTGATCATCTGCAATCAATACTGTGGTAATATTTACATTATTTACTATAAATTGTCTGTTTAAAATATTTATCCTCTCATTTATGACTTCGCCAATATATATGTTAAATAAAGTAGGTGACAAAGGGCACCCTTCTCTCACATATTGGTTAATGATTGCAGTATGTTTTCCATTTTTTGTTGTCCTAATTTTTATTATATTTTATCTATATAGGCTCCGTATATCTCGTATTTCGATGTTTTGGTACTCTTTTATTTTTTAATATTTTCTTGAGTAGTGTCCTCCAAACTTTTGATAAAGTCTTCCCCCTAGTCGATGAACAGGTAGAATGCTGTTAAGTTTTGTTCTCGTCTTTTCTCTGTTAATTGGATAATTGTAAATATACAGTCACTGCAAGATCTTCCTGTCCTAAATCTATGTTGAGCTTCTGAGAGTTTGTTTTCCATTATTGATTTTAGTCTTCTTCCTATTATATTAGCATAGATTTCATAGCAAGTTATATAGCTTATTCCTCTATAATTGCTACATAATGTTGTGTCTCCTTTTTTATATATAGGACAGATATATGCTTCATTCCATTCATCTGGTACATATCCTTCATGTCAACATATTTATGTGAGCTATTAATATTAGTTTAAATTGTAAGGGTGCATACTTTATTAATTCTAAATTCAGGCCATCTGTACCTGCAGATTTGTTCTATTTTTACAAGCTTTGAGTACTTCTTCAAGTTCTTGCATATCAATGTTGTCATCATTTGATGTCTAGTGTCCATCATGTAGTGTCCTAGTGGCTCGTATGTTTACCTCCATGGTTCTGGTTGTGATTTATCGTAACAAATCAAGTTTTTGTATTAGTTTTGCATTGAGATATTTAACGGTAATAAAATTGATATAAAACAAAAACTAACTAATGTCAAAAATGGTGATTTAGTCTCCAGCACTTTGCAAGAAGGGCTATCGTTTGGACACGTTTTACTCACTTTGATCGCTTGATCACACTCACGAGTGTCGCTTGATCTGCAGCACTGCTTGATACGATCGCGATCATGCGACATCTTGCGACAGGACTAAGAAAGACGCAAAACATCATGCCGAATTCCATCTTGGAGATACTGCCCACAGATGCCACATTAAAAAAACAAACAAGTATAGTCGCCGTACCTCCTCCCGCAAGCGCACTAGGTGAGACATCCTAGAGTCTTCTTTTTAGGAGCGAGAGTAGACTAACTAATAGGTCTACAAAAGGCTGTTGCTCGCTCTTTCCTCGTCGGAACAATAAATCGACCGAAGGAGCAGATCGCGTTATTGTACCGCTCAGCGACTTGCGCCACAGTAGGCCGAGTCGTGTTTCTTTAGGGTATTTTCCATTGCTCGGATTGAAACCATCTCACTGCTCTGGGAAAGGATATTACGACAGAAAAACAGTAAAATATATTCGTAAGTATGTAAGAAATTATTTTTTAATTCTATTTTATGTAAGCAAGACATTTAATTTGCAGTCATTATAAAGATAACCATTTTACTTCATATGTTAGGCTTGCATAACGTCTGCATCAGCGGTCATTCTGCATTTAAGAATCAGACGTCTGCCCACGAGAGCGGCAAAAGTGCTAGTAGTGGGGAGTATGGTGCTCTGCAGGGAGAGGAGCCTGACATTGCCCAATGAAGACTACGCGGTGCGTAGATTGACTGTCTGGGCATCTAACGTAATAATCCATGCTATGAAATTATTTGCCCACATATTTAAACGGGTAATGTCCCGTATTTCGGACTACAAGTGCCATTATTTACTGTTTGTTCTTCTATGCTCTGCTATGTAACAACATATTTTTATTTTTTGTTTATGCTCATTGTGATCTTAAACAATACTTTAAAGCAGTAGCCTTGTTAAAAATTATTATTTAATACTAATTAACACAAAATTACAATTTAATAATGGATTTTTCACCAGGAAAGTTTGAATGTCCAAATGACAGCAAAATGAAGGAAATTGAGATCAATCTGTCACATCAAGATGGACATAAAAATGAAATGCAGACAAATCCAAGTATAGCAGCACATATATTTGTGAACAGTTTTTACCCTTTATGAATATGAATAAGAGATACCAACGAGCCGCAATATTTTTCTTAAAGATGTCGCCTCATCTTTGGATCAAGACGACACACCTATTGGATTATGTTTAGATCTTTCTAAAGCTTTTGACGTCATTGATCATGACATTTTACTTTCAAAATTACTTTCATATGGAATCCGTGGCATTGCCCTAGATTGGTTATGTTCGTATATTAAACAACGATCTCAGATAGTAGAAAAACCTTACTGGCATGATGGAACATTATGTACGCACCTTTCCGACTCTGTCAATTACACGTGGAGTCTCTCAGGGATAGATTTCTCTTCTACTATACGTAAACATATATGCCCTCGACGATTTGAAACGGGAGAGCAGTTCTCTTTGCGATTGATACGAACATTATTTGCAATAAAGAAACGGTATATAGTACAATATCAGATTTTCAAATTGGTTCTGTAATAACATATTAATTGTAAATGAAAAGAAAACGGTTTTAATTAGTTTTCCATTTCAAATAAAAATTCTAAACTCCATTGAAAATGAACGATGTTCATTTTCTGGTTAAGGTAACAAAATTTTTAGGTCTCTCAATTCAATCCTTAAATGGAACATACATTTAAACGAATTAAACACAAAGTTAAGTTCAGTATGCTCCGCGTTTATAATTCTTTCAAATTCAGACACCCTTCGTACTACTCGTTGTGTACATTTCAAAAATAATTCATTCCCGTCTGAGATATGGCATAATACAGGTACAGGTACATACCTGTACATACATAATAATGGGAAATACATCTTATAGCTCCCCGACTTTTAGATTACAAAAAAGAATTGTACGAATCATAAGCACATGATTCTTGATTTACGTATCAGTGTTTTTTGTCAATAATGACTTGCTTAAGGGCGGTAATATATTTTCAGCAAACGCCGATGTCTATAACTATAACACTCGACGTAGGAATCATATTTATCAGGTGACAATATCATCAACTCTCTACAAGCAATTCACATACAATACATGTACATTATTTTACAACACTTTGCCAGATGATATTAAACGATTAAATTCGATAGAGAGGTTTAAATCCCAAGTAAAATCGTTTCTGCAACATGACTGTTTCTAAACAATTAGTGACTATACTGAGCATAAAAGGGAAAGCAACATTAATTTTAACTGATATTTAAAGTATAATTATCATTTGGGCTGTATGATTCTAAATAATCAGTAACAAGTTTTGTACCGCAGCTTCTGGGTCAATGACCCCCATCTCGATAAGGTTTTTCGACCAGTCGTATGAAAAACAAAGCGTCTTGAGAAGTAAGTTTTGGATATATTTTGGTTTACTACGTTGTTATAGCGTTTTCGTTTCCTGGAGCCACAGTCAATTGTTCCCGGTACGGGCTGGGACCGGCCGGCTGGGACCCAGCGATAGCGATATGAGAAATTCAAAGGACAAATTCATGGGTGTGAGCTCTTCCATCAATCCACGCTCTCTATTCACACTAGTCACTGTGACAATGTTTATTTCCTAGATGTCACTCATTAAAACCTCCGAGCGCCGGTAACAAAACATCAATTCTCATTGCATACGGAAGGTTATTCTCGCCTGTTTTGAAAATTTTTAATGAAGCTTGGCCTTTGGGTCTCTGGAGCTGCGTAAGAAAATTACAATAGATATAGAATATTTATAAGTAGGGAACGGATTGTCATGTAAATACATATTTTTACGGGGGCAAGGTACGTGTATTCAATAATATTTTTTAGAGTTCACAACACATTGTGAATGAGTTAGAACCATTTTTAGTTTACATATTTTGGTGTAATTGCATATATTTTCGTATTTTACCTATTTCTACATATTTCGTTACCTTTTGATATATTTATACGTCAAAACAGAACATTTCAGATGCGATTTCGCAATGTGTGTTACTGGAATCTTTCCTAGAAAGCCATACAATGCGCTTTTATTAACTCTGGCCTTAATTAGGCTATTAATTTCCAAACCTACCACCCCTGCTTCTTGGAAACGGCGTTGGTAGCCGTCGGAATGACGGATGAGCTAATGTACGTGAAGCAGAAGTAACGTCAACCACGTGCTTGTTCATGTTTCATAGACCTCATAGGTAACGTGACCAAAACTAACCAACATTTTTCAGATCTTTGCCTTACCCCCCACCTCCGAGATCCGTTATTTGCTACACGGTACTATTCACTTGAGCGCCGGCTCCTCGTAAACAGCACTTATATACTACGAGTACGAACGTATTAAATATTGCGAATGAAGCCAGCAAATCGTACATCTGTAGAGATGCAAGTTTCTTTTAGCGTGTTAGAATCCTTGTTAAGATCTGATCGACGACATTCTGTGCTCGGAAAACGCTTATTTCAAATATTACAACGAAATTTTATTTTACATATTTTCATTTTTCCCTACATTTGTGGGAAAAAGTACATATATGTACGTATTTAGCTGTTTTATTACAATAAATTCCGTTCCCTATTTATAACATATTATATAATACATAGTACACAAAATTTTAGTTTGAGATAAAGAACGATTTTTGGGTTAAATAGGTGATAAATGAGAAAAGACTCAAACCGATGAGTCTATGGAAGGTCAAAAAACTGCTCAGCACAACTTTTTTCTAACCTTTTCTGGTGCGGATTCCGCTTACCTAGGTGAAAGTTAATTGCTGAAGAAATCTGTATTATTTTAGAATAGAATTTAATGGTTAGGAGAGATAAGTGGACGGGAATGGGTGTAATGCCAAGTTCGTTACGTAACTGTGTATTTGAAATATACCAGGGAGCTCTTGTGATAGTGCGTAAGAATCTATTTTGGAAAATTTTAATTTTGATGTTTTTTTTTGTTTTTTTTGGCTTCGATAGCCCATAAAACATATGAAGAAGCATATGAGAGTATGGGAGGGATCATTGACATGTAGTTGTAAGGGGATGATTTTTAAAAATCGGATATAACTGATGGACTCAACTCGTGAATAGTGCTATTCGGTGTAGTAAATTTTGCCGTCATGTAAGTATTTTGTGATCGATATGAGAGATATGGACAGATGTCTGGTCTACGTAGGGTAAATATTTTTGTCTTTCTTTTATTTGTATTTATTTCAATGTGCCATTTTTAGTTCAGTTGGAAAACAATGTGAGGTGACGTTGCAGATCTTTCACTGCATATTGAAGATTGCTATTGGTGGAATGAAGTGTTGCATCATCAGCAAATAAAGCTATTACAGTAATTTGGGTTGTTGGTATATCCGATGTATAAATATTAAACAAGGCGGGAGAGAGGGTGGATCCCTGAGGTACTCCTTCTGTGATGGTGAAAGGAGGCGATATTAGATAAAAATAATTAAAGAAACAATTGTTTGAAGGAAGATATGAGGAAGGACGGCTAATTACGGAGAAAACGTTTCGAAAGGCAAAGTGGAATTGTTATAAATTGCGTAAATATATTGATCTAAAAGTTGTATTACAAGCTACCTAAAAGTACAAACTTGCATAGGAATTTGGTGTGCGATTCTCTAATTAATTCTCATTGATTACCTTACAATATTATCTTCATCCTGGTAGGAAATGGTGCGGCGTTAATGAAATTTGCATCATGTAAATGAATTTGAGGCGTTGTTTCGTCGTATGTATTTATTTTGGCATAAAGCTCCTTCTGTGATGCCGCATTGCGACCATCTTCAATGCTACAAATAATAATAATAATAATAATAATAATAATAATAATAATAATAATAATAATAATAATAATAATAATAAATATAATAATCAAATATAGGATATTATTATAAATGAAATTAGAATTTTAGTGAAATAGAAATTTTGGAGTATATATAAACATAATTTTGAATATAGAGTATTAATAAAAGAAGAAAATCAAATGAAATACAAATAATGTAATATATAATATATATAATGTAATTAATAAAAACCCGACTAATAACTAACGTGTCTAAGCTAATACCGACACATGTAAGACCTTATTTTCAGGCTATTCTAACCACTGGATGTTCCTAACAAGCGTTCGTGTCGTACATCGTTGCATAATTAAATGCATAATGTTTCTTTAAAATAAACTTTTTAATTTTTCCCATTCAGTTTTAAATATCAATGAAATAATATTGTAAGACGCGCTTGCTTCTTCTTCCATGGTGTACAGACATTGCATCATTTCTCTAGTGAAAATAACAATAAGCCGTCCTTGAACAGTCACTGCTCTTGCTGCTATTATTATTATACATATTTATTTTTCATTCAGATATACTCATTTCAGTTAAAATCACTTTTTCATATGTATTGAATAGCTTACAACTATTCTCATTCCTTAATTTTAAAAAATAACTCTAACTACAGGAAGGGGTATGACGCTACCAACTGCACCTACTGTTAACTATTAGAGAAGATGTTCAAGAAGGCGTTAAAAGGGTAACTGTTTTTTATTCGTGTTGGAGTCTAGTCTGTTGAGGCGAGGTTGTAGTGGATGGCGAGTGGTATAGAGTTAATAGTTGAGTCAACGTTATTGAAGATAGCCGTTGAATTATTGACGGCAGCACTAGAATTAGTTTACCACGCTCCGTGAAGTCACGAAGGTTAAGCGAATTCGAGGCTCGCGAGTTCCTGGTTGGGTGACCGGCCACGAACCCCAGAATCTGACGGCATCGAGCCCCTGTCCGAAGGGATAAAAGGCACTGACTGACTGCGATGTGACGAGACTTGAGAAATATAGTAATTCAGTATAGTAATTACTCCGTTACGGAGGATTACTCCAGAAGAAAGCGCTCAAACCCCAACAAGGGGTGAGTCGCGGTGAATCAACAAAGAAGCAACAAATAAAAAAAAAGAAGAGATGGGCTGTGTTTAATGATGGATGTTACAAGTTCTTTGTATATTTATTGGATATAAACCATGCAGCGTGAGTTGCTAATCGGAGAAATCTATTGTGGATTATTTGCAGTTTATCTATGGTTGTCGCTGATGCATTAGTCCAGACAGGGCATGCGTAGAACATTAAGGGCCTAATTATTGTTTTGTATGATATGATGGCTCTTGCTGCTGCTCTCGCCGTCTGTTCCGACTGCTGAGGCATCTCTTTGCTCCCGATCATTTTGCCAAGGTTTATAAGTGACATCACACAATATAAAAGAAGTTAATTTTATCGCTTACTAGCAGCGTGTAGGGAAAATGTTACTCAATTAATTGGTAATGGAATTGCTGATAGTAATGGAAAATAAATTAAACTAATGGCACTACAACAGTACGTACGTTCTCGTTTCAGTGACAGTTACGTAACATTATAATACCGCAATTTCTATCCATATTAAAGCGTAACAATAATTGCTTGTAAACCTCATAGACAATCATAGTGTATTAAGTGCGAAAATTTAATACATTTAAAGCTTATCAATACAAATTCGAGAATCCAAAACACCGTTCCATACCCAGAAACCATTCAGTACCAACAAACCACAATTCCATTTTTACTCAGAAACACCGTTCCATACTCAGAAACCATTCAGTACCAACAAAACCACAATTCCATTTTTACTCAGAAACACCGTCCAACAATAAAAAGTTATTTCGAAAATTTCAACTTGCCGTCTCGCGTCGTTCCCATTGTTGAATTCAAACCTGATAACATCTGAAAGATTCTAGGAAAAGAAGGGTGAGAAATTCGAATTTGCAAATTCGAAATATTGTAAAATTATTTAAAATATGTATCATTCAGGATTTACAAATTTTCATAGAAGTTTAGGAAATACTGTTAGTTGTACGCTGATACAAACACACTTTTAACATTCGTGTGGCATGCCGATGCCTTTTCGGAAAACGTTTTTGGGGGAAGCTCTAACAAAGTTCCAAGATATTTTTTTTCATTTGACCTTTAAATTCAGTGTCAGACTACATATCAATATTTTTAGTTATAAATATTTAATAATTTAATATAATATAAATATATAAATTTAGTAAATATTTCAAATAAATTTAAATATTTAATAATTAAATAAATATTTTTAAATTGAAATTCACTATGGTCTATGTCACAGCAGGAACACTGGGTCTCACTGTGACTAAGGTTATATCGCAAGTCGCCTTACGCTTGGGTTTGGGTGCTGCTCTCTCGTGAGATAACTGGCTCCGCGCTCCCGATTCGCCTGCTTGAGCAGACCAGTTCTACAATTGAATCGCTATCTGCAGAAAGGCAATTAGTCAGCATTTTCTAATTTTACAAAGAGGCACAAATCCGTATAAAACCCGTTTTAAGAAAATTTTCTCTTTACGACGTATTTTTGCATATGAAGGCACATACCTATGCTGTCCAGTGGCCAACTTTCCATTTTGCATTACACAATGCATTGACTTACTCACCCCCCTCCCCGCTAATAAAAAATTTGTAAAATTGGACTAATTGTCTATCTGTAGTGTGTGATTCAATTACTCTGCAGGAAGAGCCGTTCTTGGGTATTAAGCAAATGCCATTTTCTCAATCACGGGAAAAATTGCTATTCCCTCTTCGATCTGAACGAACTCGAGACCCTGCGAATTTGAAATAAATATTTTGATTTTTGAACCTACTTTTCATGGAGCCTCAACATTTTTTTAAAAAAATGGCTCAAATCCCCTCCCCCAGATAGAGCCAAAGGCGCTTAAAAATGGCTCAGGTTCCATTTTCGTTGAAATTCCTAAATTTTCAAGAATTACAAAAGTTCGAAATTTTTTCCGGTGTCTTCCTACAACGTAGAAGAGAAGTTAATTTTTAACAAAATCAGTTACTCAAAGACAATTCTTTAAATAAAGGCATGCACTTTATTTCTCGAAAATATGAGTTTTCGCGTTATGTTGCTTGACTTATATGCAATATAAAATTCTCAAAAAGGGGCCAAATTTTATCTTTAAAGGAATGAAGTGTAGTCCCGTAAATATTACAACCCCTCCTAATTTTTTAATCGTCCTATATCTTTTCGGCTTGTTCTTCTTCTTCTTTACAATTGCAAAGGTATGTACATAAGGGGTCATCGCTTTTTTAATGACTCCATCCTGTAGCATTTTCTCTAACTGCTTCCTAACTTCGGGCTTATATGCTTGAGGGACCAGATATTGTCGATAGTTAAATGGGCTGTCGTCTGTTAACTCTACCAAGTATAAATATCCTTTCATAGGTTCATTTCACTTTTCGAATACTTCCCGGAATTCTAAAGCTATTTCCTCAATTGCTCATACACAATTCTTCCCATTTTCATCGGTACATCATATACATTTTTTGTAGCGGCGCAAAGCTGGTGTCGGAATTTGACTGATTGTTCCGCAATATCGCAAATGTGGAGCAGTCCGTAATCTTGGTCTGCGACCCAGAAGCAATGTTATTATCCTGTGTCCTTTCGTAATATTAGAGTTGGTGCACCCTCGAACATTAAAGCACTATAGATCTGCCCAAGCGCAGTTCAAGTTTCGCATCACTTTGGTGCATCTGTGCATGCGCAGAAGATCGATAGTACTGCCCGCTAAGGCGTGTACAAACACTATTAACTTCATATTATCCGTATGCATTGTGAGGACGATAGCGTTATGCATTCTGAGGCCGTTCATTCCAGTAATTAACCCCTTCATTACGATTAATGGAAACCTTATCACGGTTCCTTCCACCTCGAGTTCGACCCAGACCGTGGATGTCCAAATGCGTGTCGGCAATTCTTCAATTTTTGTTTTCATCATACGATTGTCTAAATTCTGTGAAATGGTACAAACATTCGCTTCAGTGTTTACAGGTGCTTCTCTGTTGATGCCCATATAACATCCTTTTAGAATTAAACATTTGTTCAGCCCCTATTCATCGCCAATTTCTTCCCTTTAATATTTCATCCTCAGAAACTATTACGCTGTCTGTTGCTGTAACTATTATCTCTTCCCCGTCCACCAACATCCCACCTACATACCCCAAACTCTTTCAGTTTTTCTGAATAATGTCGTTGACCTATAAATGCTCTTTATATTTTTCCTCTTTGTTCTTTCGCGAATAGTTTCCTCCTCCCTTTACGTACTCTTGACGACTACTTATATCTTTATCCGATATCCCGTCTGGTGTGGTTCCTTCTTATTTAACCCATTGGACTTGTACCATGGTTTCGGTTGCTCACTATTTCCGAGATACCCATTTTGCATCTCTTCGTTTCTTTTGCGACTGGATTCTATCCTTAATGTTTGATCGAATATGCTTAGACGTTCTACTAAACAGGGTGGCCAGCGAATCTGGAATCCTTGAAAACCGGGAAAAAACCAGGAGTTTGAAAAATCCTGGAAGAACAGGGAAAAAACGGGATTTTCATTTAAAGACCGGGATTTTTCGTTATTTTCAGATTTCTCTCCAACATTTAGCGCAAATTCACTTACGGTATCGTATTCAGTAAAGTGTTTGATTCAATTCACTAGATAAAAACCGCGAGTGAAAATCGAAATATGTATGAGAAGTGCCAGATGTATGCATGCTTGAGGATTGGTAGTCCTTGACTCACGCAGCACACAATTTTGAAACAGCCGCGTATGTAGCTGCAACATTGGTACAGTATCCTGCGAATATCAAAATTCCAATGCAATTGCCGACCACAAGATGAAAGTGTGAGAGGCTTATTGTTATTTGAAGGGTATTGCAGTTTAATTTCTTCTAAAATCTTCAGGGACACCGCCTTCGACATTATGCGGCTGAAAAAATACTTTCTTAAGCATTTCAAGACTCTGAATATTAATTAGCAACATATGCTTCTTAGAAAGAAAAAAAATCGACTTTTCTTTAAAGCTCGTTTTTGTGCAAATTCTACACTCTAATACCCGGCTGCAAAAGAAAACTGCTTGAGTAACATTATACAGTTAAGTAACAGTACGGTTAAACAGAAAAAAAGCGTTGTAATGTGCGAAACAGAACCTGGAAAATATATATTCTCTGACCTGGAAACCCGGGAAAAAGCCTTGAATTCCAAAAAGTCTGATCACTGGTCACCCTGACTAACTCTTCTGATGTATTTGGCTTCGAGTTTCATAGTAAATTTTGAATATTGTGGGTAATTGCCGAACTATAATTCTCATAATTTTATTAATGTTCGCATTATCTTTGCACATCCTGAATGCTGCAATTTTGCGCATCGCGAAATCGCTCATTGATTCGGTTCCGCCCTTTCTGAATCGCTCTCCCATTAGTCTGTATTTTAATTTGAATTTATGATTTTCATTCCGATACGGCTTAAGAAATTTTTCCTTCCATTCACCTTAGTTGCTAAGTTCTAGAACTAGAGAAGTAGGCCAGTGATGTGCTTTTGACGGCATTGTTAAATTAAACCAACTTTAATCTATCCGGGACATTATTTATAAAAACTGACTCGCTCTTTGAAAGAAAAGACAACGACTGTTCCTGCCCGTTGCCGTAGAACTTGAAATCGCTTGGTAATTTGTGTACAGTCGCTGTTATATTTACGTGCTCGCCAGGAGCAAAAGCAGTGTCTTTTTGTTAATTTTCTATCTTATTCTTTAATTCCACATTTTCCGCCTTTCTTCGATGATTTTAAATGTTTTATTAAATTAATTTCCTCTTGAACGTTTCTACATACTAACTTATTACTCATAAAACAACAGCCAAATACAACAGAAATATAAATGTAAACGTCAAAACACCAACAATGAAAAAGGTAAATGAGAAGTAACTTGAGTCATTTCTATATAATCCAAAAATCGTATTAATATAAAAAGTGTGTTAAAATCTTCCAAATAAATGAATATTTACATACGTGAGAGAGAAAAATTTACTACATCTTTTCTGCTAATCATAAGGGGAAAATGAGAACAGGGGGACCTATAAGGGAGATTAATGGGATGAAGAGCAAAGTTATGATACATCATCAATCAGTGACTTCATTCATCTTTCATTTAAGAAAAAAAGTTTTGGAAGTTCCCCGCAAACAAAAATAAGCAAGCTAGTTTAGTAATCGTTAAAGAAGGAAAAATATTTATTATGAAGAAGAATTGGTGTCAGAAACAAGCTGGCCTCATAAAAAATATTCAAAATGCCCTCTATTTTCTGAGAAACAAGCATTAATTCTCCTGAGAACATTTGCCGCAATCCGATGTAAAGTTTCTTCGTCAATCATGCGAATCGTTTCCTCGATGTTTCTTTGGAGCTCTTAGAAATTAGCAGGCTTTTTCGCATAACCTTGCTTTTGAGGCATCCCCAATGATAAAATCTGGTGGTGACAAATGAGGCGAACGATGGGGCCAAAAAAACCTCGTGAAATTATTCTGTTCCCAAGAACCTCTTTCAGAAATTGCATTGTCGACTTTGCAGTACGTGATGTCGCGCCATCCTGCAGAAACCAATAATTTATCTCGTCGCTTTCAAGAACGGCTACAAAATCTCAATATATTTTGATACGTATCCGCCGTTTCTGTTTCTTTCAAAAACAACGGACCACTTATTCTGCGGCGAGAAATGGCACACCACATTCAATTTCTGTAATGCAATGGTCTTTCTACTGTTGCGGCCTCTCAGTATCCCCAGAGTCTACTGTTTTGCTGGCTAATATATCCATCCACATAAAACCAAGCTTTATAGCAAAAAAAAAAACACTTCACTTTCGCTAACAAATAGTCGTAGCCGATTACAGTAATTCATGCGAGCAGCCATTATCAGGAACTTTCCTGAGATGTCCGCTGTTTGAATGCCAATTTTCTTTTCTTTTTTTTTCTTTTTCTTCAGAGAGCGCACCTCCGTACAAAAAATGTAATTACTGCTGCAACGTTCTTAATGATGTTTCCAGGGAAGTTGAAAGAAAATCCCGAACTTTAAGTTTTCGTTGCGTGAGCACTGTATTTTCACAACTGCGTATCGGATCAAACATGCTCCCTGTCTCGCAGTAGCACTAATCGAAATATGGTACTCTTGTTCAGAACAGGCTCAGGTGAAAATTTTTCTCTGAAACCTGCCTGGAACTCTTTGAAAGTTTGTGTTCGGAAATACTACACCACCACACATCTGTATTGCTGAAGCGCATCGTAAATTAATTTTGAAACAGAGATTGAAGACGCAGGCTGTTTTGCTTTGAACAGGTATGACCCAGACCATGGGAAGGGACAGGTGAAAGGAAGGGGGTAGTGAGTGAAGAGACCTTCGTAGAAATGCAGTCAAAGGAGCTGTCCCAGAAGCAGTTTTGCCATTCTTCCACTTTTTTCTAAAGGTTCCGAACAGCAGGGTTGCGATACAAACTGATCACCCGGCACAATCTGCCCCACGTTGGGCAAGCCATTTTGAAACTTCTATCATTATTGAAAATATTTCAAACTTGAAATAATTTAATTTTTGTCATAATTTTTACGAATGCACGACTCCAAATTTCTTATATGGTTGAATAATACTTACGTAGATCGACGACTCATCCTGAACGAGTACTCTGAAAATTTACGTTCATTCTTCTTTCCAATGAATGTCTATCAATTATTATTATTATTATTATTATTATTATTATTATTATTATTATTATTATTATTATTATTATTATTCAAACCGTTCCAATTTTTTTGATGTTATGTACTTGCTTATACTTTTGCACGCTTACAATAATAATAATAATAATAATAATAATAATAATAATAATAATAATAATAATAATATTGTATATAATGTAAATATACTAGTAAGTAAGATTCCAACTGTAATTTATAAGGTAAGCTTCTGTCAACTGATTTTTATTGTAAAATGTAATAAAATTATGTACTTAAATTTTTAAAATTTACAATTAAAAAACAGATCTGAAGTTGGCTAAAAGGTGTAGCCGCAACGTCATCAGAAAATACAATATGTAATAATACATTTATGCAAAATACATTTATTCTTGAATGTCAAAAATAAGTGGATGTGTTTGATTAATAATACTCTATGAAAACTTATTCTGTCAAAAATAAAATGGTTTGTCTGCGACGTCTAACTATTACATAAATCAGCCTTCTTTTTAAGGAATATTTACATCATTTATTCATTTCAATATTCACTTAATTAAATTTTGTCGTTTCATTTGCAAATTTTACCTTTATTCAATTACTTATGTCGGCAAGCCATTTGATCGAAACATTAATTTATTTCATTTACAAAGACCTTTTCAATGTCTATCTGATATTCTCTTGGC
>BLKR01006449.1:0-57056 GCA_011170035.1 Teleogryllus occipitalis
AGTCTGTGTCATTCTGTAGTGCAACTAGTATATAAATTATTTTAGATTTTGCTCCATACAATTGCAATATGTGTGCACAGAAGTGCTTCGCGCGTTCTCATCTATACTAATATATAAAGACAGAAGTGCGTTCTCTTCCAACGCGGTAATCTCTGAATCTACTGAACCAATGCCGATGAAACTTTAGTGCTAACTTCCTTTAAAGGTCTGGAGTACTATAGGCTATGATTTACAACCATAAACCGTAATATATTTACAAAATAATTACTTTTCTCGACATTTTTGGCATAGCTTTACATCACAGATTCAAGAGCGCATCAATGTCAATAGTTTAGCTGTGCGCCACCAGAGGATGACGTCTGAGATCTACTACTGGTTTCATCAATGTCCACAATTATCACGAGATTCATTGGACTTTGAATAAGGTTATGTAATGTCTCTGTATGAACGGTGGTGATTTGTTAGTTCTGAACATTGGTGGAATATTTGGAAGAAATCAGTAACTAAAGTGGTAAAGATGACAAGGTACATCCATTATCCTTAATCTGTGGTACGTACAAAGTGGCTATAAAACATTGGAGTTTGAATTTGTACAGAAATTGAGGTAGGTTGAGACAGTGCAATGTACAATAATATATAGTACAGAATATACAGTAATCTACTATGTATTATATATAGATAGATACATTATATATATATATATATATATATATATATATATATATATATATATATATATATATGTAGATAGATAGATACATTCTAAACAACCTCTCCTTTTACAGAAATTTGTAAACATTGAATTTCTTGAAACAATGCGTGTGTCAAGTTGTCAAACAGACTATACAAGTGCGAATAGATGGGCAGTCTATAAACGTTTTGAATCGGCTATTAAGAGAAGTGCGACTTGCTAAAGTACTCACTCGCACTATTGAAAATAATACTGCAAGGAAGGATGCAAATGTAAATAATTCTCTACGTAATAGGGTTGCTTTTCAATAGCATTCACAATTTGACTATTTACACAGTTCTCATGTTCAAATTGGTAAAATGTAAAATGTTTGTATGTTTTGGTTTCATCAAGTTGATTTTTTCTTCATTATGTGCAGAAGATTAGTGCAGTAGTATGTAATTAAGCAATGATCACTTACATATTGAGACTAATCTGTGCTATTATTTTGCATTGCAATTGCTCCCAACGCATGAATTGATTTCTGTTATTCACATTTCAAGATCATTAATATATAGCACTTCAGATCAAATAATGAAGCTAATTTTGTTTTGTTCAGAACATTGTCAATTTAGTGTGTAGCCATAATGTACATGTTGATGGATCAGTATTGTTCTCATGCTTCAATGTTATGATTAATTGATTTACGTAAAAAATAATTTTTATTCTACACGTAGTTTAAACTTATATGGATTTTTTGTCTTCAAAATAATTATAAATACTGGCAATTACGTTCAATATTGATATTTTCATTTACTTTTATGATTATGATTCGTCAATTACGTTTTGACATATACATTCATATTCCATATCTATCTTCTAGCGTCTCCGTGCGAGAACTCTGGCATGTTAAACTTCGCTTAAAACAGTCAGTCCCTTCAAGGTCACGATTTGACAGATCAATTTCAAATATTTGTTTAAGAATACAAGAGAAGACAAAATATAAAAAAGAGTAAGTTTTACAATGTGACAATTTATTGACAGTATTGGAAGTAATATATGAAACTCCACAAAAAAAAAACACAAAATGTACGTGAGTCTACAAGTATTTTATTCTGTAGTTTAGAATTGTTTATTGTTTTTAGTTATAAAGTGAAAAAAGTTTAGGAGCTGAAAGCCCAAATAAGAAAAATATAATTTTTTGTGAAAAAGTGAGCGAGGTAGACCGGAAATTTTCAAATGGGGGTGAAGAGAAGACAGGGCTAACGAAGCGTGGCCTTGCAGAGCATGGCAGGGAGAAGCAGGGCGGAGAAGGGATACAACAGAAGAGATAGTAGGCCCCACCGCAGAGTATGAAAAAATGGAATTCCTCTCCCTGTCTAATAATTTACTTTAAACCCGAGCAACGCCGGGTACACCAGCTAGTATCTGATAAAGATAGTCGTTTACATTGAAAACATACCTCCTAGTATCTATACAAATATTAACATAACTATGCGAAACAATACTAAATACCACTAACAAAACTAAATTCAATGTTTACACATAAATAGTGGTTTGCGGCTGTCATTAAGTTTTCTCGTCAAACATATTTGTTGGCTTATTTACGTGTTTTGTCACCGCTTTTTCAATTTTTTGAATTTATTAAAGTTTGGACACAATTCTATATCTAGCGGAAGTTGATTAAACAATTTGGGGATTAAATAATTTAATGACCTTTATTCATACCTTTTGTGTGTGCGGGATCCTATCTTTTTTCTGAAGTGGTAATTATGTAATTCTATTGTTTTAAATTGGTCATTATTATTATTATTATTATTATTATTATTATTATTATTATTAAATTATTGAGTTTATTATAGTGACTAATTATATGAGAAATTTGTGGAAATCAATAGGGGTCAAAATATCAGCTTTCTTTCGAAGTTGTTTGATATCTGTTGTGTTATTATTCATGATAATTTTCAATAATGTAGTTTGCAAAATATTTTACTAGAAAAATTATTATAGCTAGTTATCCCAATGTATTAACTCCATATCGTAGAATGGAATATACTAATGTTTTATAGAGGAGAATCATAATTCTTCTTTAAATAATTTTTTGCAACATAGAGACAGCCAGATTTTTTTAAATTTTGTCAAATGATATATTCGAATGTCTTTCCAATTTTAGGTGTGAATCAAACATTACACCTAGATAATTATATTTTACGGTGATGTTACAGAGTGTAATAATAAGTATAATATTCTCGCACAGTTACAGAGTATAATAATAATAATAATAGTAATAATAATAATAATAATAATATAATCGTATATAATATAATGTATAATAATCGTAGTAATAATACTGATAAAAAGTAGGAATAGTAAATTAAGTATCACGCGCTCGTGTTGTCTTCATGTTTTCCATTAGCCCTCGGCATGTTTCGCACACGCTACGTAATGTATCCCACACTTAGAATGAAAAATGTCGTTTGCGGAAATTATCATGGTACAATTACGAAAAACTGTTTTTGCACAGGTCGTGTTAAAATATCCTTTTTTGTAAACAAAACGACAGCAATCATGTTATCACATCTGATGAAATGTTAATGAAAAAAACATAGATATTTCGTTTCTGTTAATGAATTGTACGCTATTGCCTGAAATTTACGAGTAAAATAGTCTTTCTAATTACACTTTATTTGTTGTGATTCATTGGATATGTGACTGTAACTGAAATGTGATATTTGCAAGGAAACAATATCTTATGATAGAACATCAATAGATCTGTTGCGCGAAACAGCTAAAAATTACGGGTTTAACATTTTGTATACATTTTGTATACATTGTAGGATCTCTGAAGGGTCATTGGCCGAAATTTGACGTGTCACGGACAGCCATAAAACCTGAACAGCCCCGGTGAAAGCCATTATTCATGCTGTTTTTTGCATCTTTGGTCAACTGAAAATTGCGTCAGAGTAGCTTGCTTGTCTTACACATATATTAAACTCTGATCACTAACTTTTGATCAACACTAAATTTTCACTTCGTCAAAAGTTTTCTTTTCATGTAAAAATAATTAGGATATCGGTTTACTTTGCTTTCCGCCTGGCCGCGAGTCAACACAATAATTGTAATGAAAATGAAACTTAATCATTTCACATAATTTGTGGTCTTATTTAAATGTATAGTTGTTGCATTAAGTGTGGAAATTGAGGCGTGGAGGAGTCCCAGCTTTGAACTCTTATTTGCTTTGAAGTAAATTTTACTCTCATTATGGGTTTTATAACTGCACAAAGGGCGGAGCCTTTAGGTGTAGCCTTCGTGAGAATAGCAAGTTGGATCCGTCGCGGACCACTGTATGTCCAAATGCAGAAGTTATAAAACGACTAGCATGGTGATGTACATTAGTAGCGTAAAGACCGAAGTTAATAAACATCTTGACCGCCTGAATTTCTATGTATGTTTACGTATCGAAACATCTCATATCCTGAGCATTATTAACTCATGCTCATATGGCCCCTGTACAATGCGAGTACGATAACTAGTTCTCAAATAATAGAAACAGTTCACATTATGCTCTTGAAGGAAAATAGGTACCAGATATGATATTTGTTTTCAGAAGTTGTTTCTATATCATTTTTAGTACTATTCTTCATTAATTCTTCTATTACACTTTATATTTCAACAAGTAGACACTACACGTACATGTAGAACGTCACGTTTTTTGCTATTGGATCACTTGTTTGATATTTTGCTTTTAACTGTGAATAAGCTACCAAAACTTGAGTACACTTCAAAGCCATTTTGTAATTTTTTTAAATAACACATTTTGGGGCAACTTTTTGTATCTAAACTACACTATGTTTGATTCTTGATCGCTTAAATGTAATAGTACCAAATTTGGGGCCAATCACACATGCGGTTGTAAATAATTTCTCTTTTATATAATAGATTTGTGATACATGTGGCACTAATAAGAACCGTGATGCATTAGTTTTAAATTTACTAAATAAAAAAAAAATTGTGTACGCATGCGTAATAAATTATTTATTTTGTTGTGCATTTTCATTCGTGGATGTGTATTAATCTTTTGGAACGATCTTTTGGCACCAGGTATGTCAAGAACGCATGTAAGGTAACTAGCGTACTGGAATTCGCGGGCACTGCGTCCCGAGCAACTGGCGCGAGATTTAAAAGTAAGGGCTGAACAAATGGTTCGAAATGGCGGTCCCCTGAATGACAGTGTTTTGAAGAAGTCAGTTGACAGTCATGGTCCCAAATCTTTGCAAAAAAAAAAAAAGATTTGCTGAAATAAAATAATACATCAGTAAAATTTCAAATTGTCAAGTGAGATTAAAATGAAACATTTTGAATCGAATTATCTTGATTTCGTAATCATTTTTAGTTAAAAGGGAATTTCCTACGATCAAGTTAGGAGGTTCAACGGATATTGTTATTAGTAAAGGAGCTCCCTTAAAGTCCGCCCTTAAACGAAAATTGTTAACTTATAGAGGCTTGTTAATTTGATTTACATTATCGCTACATACAAAAAAAACTGAATGATTTAATAGAACATAACACAAAACAAAAAGTAAATAATTTTCCATTCAAATAAATTCCCGTCTATTGGCATAAATGTTTATCTAAAACAAAATATAAAAAGAAAATAAACATGAAATGTAAAAGAATAGAAGCATAATTCAAATCTCGGTTGTATGAGAGGACAAATCTTGAAAACATTTTCGTGTGGAGTAGCAATTGTTCCACGCCCGGCACCGCTTTCTGGATTTGAAGGGGCTATGAGAAATGGAGTCAGGGGAAGTGGCCCGTGCTCGTAGGAATGCCAGGCTTCTCAGGCGGGCAAATAGCTCGTGCGGGAGCGGTTTGGCGTGCCTACTTTAAGCATTTTAGCATCGCTGTACATTTACTAAAGAGAGAGTACAACTTGTGGACCCACCCACTTCTACAATAAGGCCTACTCTCGTTCGGCGTGTGCGCAGGGCTACGAGACGCGGCTGGGCGCCAAGGGCACACAGCTGTCGGGCGGGCAGAAGCAGCGTATCGCCATCGCACGCGCCCTGGTGCGCAACCCGCGCATCCTGCTGCTGGACGAGGCCACGTCGGCGCTCGACAGCCAGAGCGAGAAGGTAAGCGGCGTCGCGTGCGCACATGCGGACTACATACGCGCAAAAGAGCTCAGGGTAACAACTCTTAAGTTTGTACCTGTACCTCTAGAGACAGTGGATCATCTATGGTAATTATCTTCACGGTCCCAGAACGGGAGCGGTGGATCAGTGCGTCACTGTAGTGCCTCTGATCGGGAGGTCCTAAGTTCCAGTCAGGCAGAATTTTCGACAATGACTTTTCAGCTAGGTCGAATTCAGTTGCTGTCTGGAGAAGAATTCTAGCGGTCGGCTGCTCTAATCCGAAGTTTTCCGTGGATAAACAAACGGGCCACGGACCGCGCGCGATCTTTCCTTCCTCTTACTTGTCCTATCCTCACCCCTTGCACACACACACTTACACTAACATGCATTACACTACCACATATTCCGGGAGACCGGTCAGGGACTTAGAACGTGTTCCGGCTGGGGCGGTGCACCGCTAGTGGGAGATACCTGGTTGAAGAAAACCCGACGGTAGGTCGGTGCCGGATCTCGCCATCCAGTTGGGGAAGATCACCACCACATCCCTATAAAAAGTATGCACTACACTTGCGGGACTAATGACCTCCGTAGTTGATGTGCCCGGAATCTCAATCAATCGATTTACGGCCCCGACGTCGGACGTGTTGATTATTTTGGGTTTCCGAGCGCAGCAACTGCTGTTGGTTATTCGGCCCATAAGTGTAATGAATGTTTTAATCTCGGGAGAGGGTGTTCTTCTCTCGCTGGATGGCGAGACCCGGCGCCGTTCCACCCGTCGGTTTGCGGGTTTTTCCACCAACCAGATATCTTCCCCCAGCGGGGCACCACCGCAGCCGGTTCCCGTCTGGTTTTCCGACATGTGTGATAGTGTACGGTATGTAAGTGAGAGTGCATATAAGTTAGGGGAAAGCAGAGAATAAGGAAAAGGAAGGTGAAATATCGCGCGGTCAGTAGCCCGTTTGTTTATACACGGAAAACTTCGGATCAGAGCAGCCGACCGCTAATTTCTTCTCCATACCGCTACTGAATTCGATCTAGGTATTTAGCTAAATGTTGAAAACCCTGCCACCGTCGGGACTCGAACCCTAGAACCTCCCTGTCAGAGGACAGGCAGTGATATTATAGGACATGTGATAAAACGTACTGTAATTATAGTGCAACATTGTCATTTCACAAAATATGTTTTTTTCAATTCTTGATTTGTTGTATTATGTGTGGAACTGCAGTGCCTCTAACAGGAGATCCTTGGATTCGACGGAGGGAATTTTCGACTCTAGCTAGATGGCTCTAGATACAACTCAGCTGCTATCTGGAGGAGAATTCCGCGGGTAGTTTTTCGTGGATTTTCCGGTCAATAAAAGACGAATTGCGGAGCGGTGCCTTAACAAACGGCCCTTCATCTTTGTCTTTTCTGCTCCCCTTACGCACATATACTTACCATTCATGCATTTCACTAACACATGTCCGGAGATCCATTGGGCCTACAGCTGGAGGAATCCTGGATTATCACATTATAAAATAAATTATCACAAAATAAAATATGAAAGCGAAGCTTCGGGAATGTCGGTCACTAATGAGGAAATGCAATTAACACAGAAACGAGCGTCCTCAAACGAAGACTCTGGCCTTAAATACGTTTATAAAATTTAAATTTTGAATTGGAAATATGACCTGGTTATCCCTAACTACACAAAAATATTGCCGAGAACAGTTATGTAGAAAGATGATTTCCAGAACTTCATGAGATCAAGGAGGCTGACATCCAATTTATAGAAACCTAATTACATATTATGACGTTGCAATGGAGCAGGTTTAACTTTTGGAACAGAGACACATGCTTTATATTAATTGCATTTTAAATCATATAAGTTGACAAGTTTAAAAAAATGCATTTAATTTTGTTTTAAGAAAATAAGTATACTTATGAAAAACGACAATGCTTTTCTGTAATATACAATATATTCTTTTATGAATGTTCCACGGTAGATATTTCATCGTATGTAATTTTTAGATGCACCAGTAAACAACTTTACTACTTAAAAGAAAACTATCCATTCTATACAAATACACCTTTTCCATTGCAGGTGGTGCAGCAAGCGCTGGACGAAGCTCAGGAGGGCCGAACATGCATTGTTATTGCACATCGCTTGGCAACGGTGCAACAAGCAGACCTGATATGTGTTGTTAACAACGGTGTCATCGCGGAATCGGGAACTCATTCACAACTACTGGCACGTAAAGGACTTTATTATTTCATGCATCGGCGAGATAATCATATGTCTGATGTGTGAAGGAGATTGGATCTCCATCCTGGCACTGATCATTACTTAATTTAGGTCTCATAATAATTATAAGAATAATCAAAGATCTTTCTTGAACGCTTATTTCTCGCACATGGTCCTTTTAGAAAAAACATGAATTGTAACTGTGTATATTTTAAACTATTTGGAGCAATATGTTGTGAGTACTTTTTAAAATAAATTATACCTCTAAATTTTGTGTATTTTATTAATATAAATATATTTGAATTATGTGTTATGAATTAACGAAGGAAACTCGTGTGATATGTTTGCAAGGTGAAGTATGCAGAGAAATTCTAATATTGGAATTATTAGAAAATTATATAAATACATAAATAAAATATAAATATAAAAATGTTATTGAAAATAAATTATAATTTATTTCCAAAGATTCAATAAGAAAACAAAAATAGTCGAGGTTTTTATTATCTTTGCCTTATTGTGAACTGTTCAATTCTGAATGTTATAAACACTTAATTGACAATGAAATGCAATACTTGGAATGACTACCAGTACAAAAGACGGATTATAAATATACATAATAAATGTCTAATTGTTCATAAGAATGTCAAAATTTATGGCCGCAATTAAATTAGCGCCTATAAAAAAAGCCTATAAATACGCAAAAATTGTCACGAGGATGTCTATGTTGCTTTAAATAAGTAAAAATAATTAATAATAATAGCTCTCAGCGACCCTCATTCGTTTTCCCTTCTTTACATTTATTTCAATTGTAAGCCATCACGATTAAAACTTTCCATTAATTTTCTGTAGTTTTTATTTTTTTAGGTGCCGTACAAGTGCAAACAGTTGCTATCTATGCACAAATAACTGTATCTTACACAATGAAACCCTAACCTACTCTGAATGCCATGTACTCACCCACAATCTGTGTCAGCATCAGAGGGCCTGTTGTGACGAGTTGAAACTCGCGCCGCAATTTATACGATTTTATAGGTGGCAACCTTTGGCTGGCGTAGCCGCTGGAAAAAAATAGTGACTCTGGGAGCTGACAGTCGAACTATGGCCCTCGCGCTCTAGTAGACAAGCTTGGAATTATAACAAAAAGAGACGGTGAATTTGAATGTCATAATGTAGTACGTAGCAGCATCGAGATAGAAGTAGAGAATCTGTGAAAGAGAATACTAAATCAATTATGAATCACAATCGTTCTTCTATAATGTAGTATCTATATCAGAGTTTCATAAGTTCTCGACGTGTATTAAAAACGTAATAGTTACATAAAATTTGTGATTCAAAAAATAAATCAAGAAACATTTTGGTAGCAAGCACAACGATATTCGAGGTAAAATATCAACTCTGCAAAAATTCAATCTGTACTCAATTGACAATGAAGTTGGATATCAAGTGATTGATATTGTACTTAAAAAATATCTATTCTAAATGTATGTTAGTATGTCCTCATCCCTAACGATCGCATAAATTCCTTGCAATGAAGGTACTACATAAACAATTGTTTTTAAATGACTCGTGATATTGAAATGTCGAATTCGCGTAAGAATGAAGGAAACAGTAGAGTGTGATGACAAGTAATTTATTTTCTTTATATTACACTACGCAAGTACCGTGTAGATAGTTTTTCATAACTATTGTATTATAGATAACTAGCTGCAATCTTGTGAAGATTTCCGGCACTCTTTTGCATGTTTTGATGGTCAACGACGAAATGCTTTACTTGATGATCAATTCATTAAGCTAAAAATGATTTCATGAATCGTAAAGTATTTATTTATTTATTTATTTATTTATTTATTTATTTATTTTTTTATTTATTTACGTCAAAAAAAAAACAGTTAAAAACTGCGTATGACGTGCTATGGGGAAAAGTGAATTGTGTGCACATTTTCAAAATTCTGTGATCCCTACACTAAGTCATATACTACTTAAATTTTGAATTTTTGAAAGGGAGAAAAAAAACAAAAAAACTCCCATGTAATAAAATCTATTTTCAAGGATAAACAAGCAATAAATTTTGAATTTTGAAAGGGAGAAAAAAAAACAAAAAAACTCCCATGTAAAAAAATCTATTTTCAAGGGTAAATAGGCAATAAATTTTGAATTTTGCAAGGGAGAAAAAAACAACAAAAAAAACTCCCATGTAATAAAATCTATTTTCAAAGATAAATAAGCAATAAATTTTGGCTCTTATAACTTCCTGCCGCGACATGGAAACGATAATTTGAATAATTGTATTTCCCACTGAATTCTAGAAGACGTGCACAGAAAATGAAGTTACATTTATGTCCAGAAGCAAAACAAGGGGCCATCTCAGCATTTGCTCAATGGATCAGGGAAACTGGACGAAAAACCTGATCGAGATGGGGGTCATTGACCCGGAAGCTGTAGTACAATAGTTGTTACAGGTTGTTTATACTTATTTATACAGTCCAAATGGTAAATAATGCATTATGTATCATTGTTAAAATTAATGTTACTTTTCTTGTGATGCTCAGTATAGTCTCTAATTGTATAGAAACAGTTATGCAGCAGAAACGATTTCACTTGGGATTTAAACTTTTCTATTGAATTTAATCGTTTAATGTCATCTGGCAAAGTGTTGTAAAATAATGTACATGTATTGTATGTGAATTTTTGTAATGAGCTGTTGATACTGTCACCTGATGAATATGATTTCTACGTCGAGTGTTATAGTAATAGACTTCGGCATTTTCTGAAAAAATATTCCCGCCCTTGAGCAAGTCATTTTTTACAAAAACCACTGATTCGTAAATAAAAAGACACGGTAATGGTAGAATTCCTAGATGAATAAAGAGAGGCTTACATGAATCACGTGGGTGGGATTTGGTTATTATTCGTACAATTCGTTTTTGTAATCTAAAAGTCTGGGAGCTATAAGATGTATTTCCCCAGAATATTATGCCATATCTCAGGCGGGAATGAACATTCGCGAAGTATACACAACGAGCAGTATGAAGGGTGACTGAATTTGCAAGAATTCTGAACGCGTAGCATAATGAACTTAATTTTGTGTTCAATTCATTTAAATGGACGTTCCATTTAAGGTTTGACTGAATTGAGAGACCTAAAAATTTTGTTGCCTTAACATCAGTCAATGGTACACTGTTCATTTTCAATGGAGCACAGAATTGTTTATTTGAAATGGAAAACTGCATTAAAACCGTTTTATTTTCGTTTACTATTAATTTGTTATTTCGGAACCAATTTGAAACATCTGATATTGTACTATTTACGGTTTCTTTATTGCAAAGGATGTTCGTATCATCCGCAAAGAGAACCGTTCTTCCGTTTCGAATCGTCGAGGGCATATCGTTTACGTAAAGTAGGAACAGAATAGGGCCTAAAATCGATCCTTGAGGAACTCCACATGCAATGGGCAAAGAGTCGGAAAGGTGCGTACGTAATGTTCCATCATTCCAGTAAGGTATTTCAACTCTCTGAGATCGTTGTTTAAGGTACGAACATAACCAATCTAGAGCAATACCACGAATTCCATATGAAGGTAATTTGGAAAGTAAAATGTCATGATCAATGACGTCAAAAGCTTTTGAGAGATCTAAAAATAATCCAATAGGTGCCTCGTTTTGATCCAATGATGAGGCGACATCTTTAAGAAAAGAAAATATAGCTGTTTCCGTTGATTTTGATTTTCTAAATCCATGTTGGCAATCTGAAAGCGCGTCGTGTTTAGTGAGAAAGGTTTCCATTCGTACGTAAAAAAGTCTCTCTAATATTTTTGAAAAAACTGATAGAAGAGAAATGGGCCGATAATTTTGAATTTCATTTTTGTTGCCTTTTTTGAAAAGCGGCTTAATTTTAGCTGTTTTGAAAATATCTGGAAACGTTCCAGTGCATAAAGATGCATTAAATATGTGAGTTAACGGGTGTATAATGGCATACGCACAAGTCTTTAACAAAGAATCCGGGAATTCATCTAAACCGGACGAATATTTATTTTTTAGTTTACCGATTATTTTGAGAATTTCATAGGAAGAAGTTTCGGAAACGAACATTGTGTCTAAAATTTTGGGTGAACTGTCTGTTTTTGAATTTTGTGGCTGAAAACCCTTAGTGAGATCGGCAGCAATTCTCGAAAAGTATTGGTTAAAGAGATTAGCCACTGTTGCCGGATCGTTCACATTTATATCGTTATATTTTAAAACAACATTCTCTACGGGTTTTCTAGTTGATTTGGTAGTATTGTTTATTATATTCCACATTGCTTTTGTTTTATTATTTGAGTTCAAAATATCCTGATCGTTTTTCATGATTTTAGCCTGCCTTATGACTTTTCGTAACAATGTTTTGTATTTTTTAAAGTAGATAAGGAAATCTTGAGATACGTCATGACGTTTAGAAATAAAGTAGAGAGTACGTTTATTTTTACACGATGTTCTAATTCCTTTTGTGATCCAAGTATTACTTTTTCGTGAAATGTTTAATTTTCTCTTTTTAATAGGAAAGCATGCGTTAAAGAGAAATGAAAGCTTTGAGAAAAATAAATTATATTTTTCATTTGTGTCAATAACGTTATAAACTGCCTCCCATGATTCTTTCAGCAAGTAGTCCGTAAATAACTTTATGTTAACTGTAGTAAATGCTCTGCACATGCGTGTTTTATTTATTGTGTCAGTATTCATGTTATTAGTAATTGTAAGAATTTGTGCATCGTGGTCACTGTAACCTAGATTATTCGTTATTATTTCATATCTAGTTGTGGTTTTGTTAATTATAATTTGATCTATTGCTGTTTGTGATTTAAGAGTATTCCGTGTAGGTACGTTCACTGTAATATCTAAATTAAAAGAATGAATTAAATTGAGAAACTGCTCTTTTTCGGGGGATTCGCTCAGAAAATCAATATTGAAATCTCCACATACAACAATGGATTTAAAAGAGAGATTACTAATTTTGTTCAGAGTTATCTCTAGATTTTCTACGAAATTGAAATAATCTAAAGCTTGCTTTGTTGGAGGTCTGTAGATGCAAAGTAAAATAATTTTGAGCGTAGTAAGATGTACAACTGTTATTTCAAAAACTTTTTCAACTGCATATAAATTGAATTCTGACAAGAAGGTAGAATCAATATTATTTCTTACATAAATACACGAACCTCCGTAAGCAGGGCCTTTATTTGATTCCCTTGCTCTACAATAAGATCCTGCGAGGTAAAAACTAGGAATTTGGAGTGTTTTTAGATCATTATGAGATAACCAATGTTCTGTACAGCAAAGAACATCTATTTGACTGAGATCACACTCTAATGCTGCCTCGATAAATTCAATTTTATTTGAAAGAGATTGCACATTATGATGCATTATTTGAATATTTTTCATGTACCTACACGGATGCTTTTCTGCTGCATCTGACTCTAGTTGCTATTTATTTATCTCATTTTTACCTCGAGTGCGTGGTCGAAGGAAGTATCGTGTCCCAGCAGTGTTAGGAGGTGAGGAAGGAGGGGTTACAGATGTAGGGGAATGAATAATGGGAGAGGTAGTACAAGGATTTGGTTCAGGGGATAAGGTAATTGGGTCCAAAGGGGTTCCGGAGGATGGAAGAGAACTAGGAGATGTAGGTGGGGATGAAACTTGGATAGGATACTGCTGAGGTGTAAGGATGTGTTTAGCAAGTTCGCTACCGAGTGCATGTTTTCCGACAAGGTTCAAGTGAAGACCATGCCGGGTGAAGTGTTTTTCTGAGAGAAAGTTAAGCTCAAATAATTTAACATGTGTGCCTCTCAGATGCAGTTTTAATTTGTTGTTTGCGTGTCTAATTTCTTTGCACAGTGTTGGTTTGTTGTACCAGAAGGGCAGAGTCGAGATTACAATGTTCGTGTTTTGGGCGGCACGTTGTAGTTTGTCAACATGTTGCTCAGGTGTAAAGTGACCACCCAAATTGATGTCATTCTGCCCTCCTATGATGATGACTGTATCCCGTTTGGTGAGAGTTTTTGTGTGGGTGTCCAATTCACTGATCACGTCGGCAAACCTCCCGTTAGGTTTAAACACACACATGACAGAGAAATTGGATGGGAGTTTCCCACTGAGCAGGGAGGAGATTTGTCGCCCATGGCTATCTGCTAAAATTAGTACCTTTTTCGTGGGCTCAGTAGGAATGTCCTTGTTCACTTGTGGGCCAGGTTGCGCAACTCTACGTGTCTTTGTTTCTTTGCGCTTGCTAGCCTGTTTGCGTCGGTTTGTGGGTGGACGTGTCGATGATGGGAGGGGGTAGTGAGGATTGGGAAGGCATGGAAAATCATTGTCATAATCTAACACAGCAAATCTGTTTTGAGTCATGATTGGTTGTGATGATTGTGTTTTTGCTTTCGCGGATGGACGGTTGAAAGTTTCTGCGGTGTTGCCTATTGTTGTCCAACCGTCTGAGTTTTGAACGACCTCTTCGAGCCTTCGGATATGTTCATCTAAATTTTTGTTTACGTGTGTGAAGGCTTTCAGAAGGTCGGCTTTGAGAGTGTACAGAGTAGAAAGTGTATGGCGAATAGTAGCCATGTCACGAATGCGTATCAAATGCGTGGCAAATATGAGAATAAATAATTAGATGAGAAATCAGATTATGTGTCAAAAATGTTTCCTAAATTATCTTTTTAATTTACGTGTATTAAATTATTTAATTTAAGTTACGTATTTATTTAAAAAATAAAAGAAATGGATTCTAATTAGTATTTAAATGTTATTGGTTAATTGCGAGTAGAGTTGAGTGTGTTTCCGTTAATAGATCTAAGCTGCAAACTAATAAATACAATTAGATTACTATACTTTACCTCTTTAAAGGCCACAAAAATTCACCACTTTGATATTCTTTTGAAATCACAAGGTTCAAAATTTTCCGTTACTAATATATGCGAAACTTTGAATTTTGATGTTTTTCACAATTGTCACAACACTTTCACTAGTTGTTTAACCCTTTACGCAAAACTAAATTTATTTGTACACCAAATATGTATTAAAAGTCTTTGAACTCGTTAAAATGCACGTTTGTCCGTTACGCTGTCTTTTAAACAAATAACTATTTACTTCTTTTCCACTGCTTCGGACAATATAAATCTCTTTCAGCGTTCCTGTAACAAGTAAACAAGTAAAGAAAACAATTTAAAAACAAAAGGTACCTGAAAGATGTAAGAAAGTAGTCAAAATTAGTAAAATATTGGAGCACAGTCCGAGCACGTCAGTCACGCAAGGAAGCATCCAAGAATCTTTGATGAACTTAAAGTATTTGCTCCAGCTTGCATATTAAATAGAGAAAGTAGGTTTATACGGTCAGTTTTTTGCCAAACATTCAGCTTTCAAGTGGTTGAACAGTTTATATGCCCTAACGCATCTTTAAAAAAAATACATGGCTTTAATTTTTGAAAATCCAAGCGTTCTAAAGAAACTGACCATCGTGAAAAGTTTTTTAGTATATTATATAAGAGCTTAGTAAAGTACCCCTCAAAATGAAAAGACCCGCATCAAATTTGAGAACATATGGCAACAACTGAATTGGTTGGAGAAAATTAATTTTGCTGAAAAATCTGTGTATGGTTTAGGCACTACAGTTGTTCACTTGCTATCTACGATTTTACAGCTCGAAAAGCTATTTGAAAGTAGAATATGACCCTACTCACGAGCCTAGATGGTGCACATCCCCAAATATGCGGAGAAAGTCATGTGATTATCCTGTTGCAGATACAGGGGAAACGTGCTCCCCCAAGCCAACAATACGTTGTAATTTTATTCAAATATTCAATATAAATACCACATATAGATGTCATTACATCCAAAACAGTTTTTAAATTATGAATTTTCCCTCTACATTTTTTACTTTCTCCTATACGTACGCATATACGGAGGAATATACTAGTATAGAGACAGTTATGTAATGCTGCAAGAAAAAACGGCGGATTTTCGGCAGAAAAAATCATGAGTAGGATTTTTCAAAATTGAAGAAAGCCCTGTCTATCCGACTCTAGTCAAAGTTTTGAAATTTTGAAAAACATTCTTTAAAATTTGATGCTACTTTGCATTAAGCCCCCCGGACATAGAGATTTTTCCTTCCAATGAAATTTGTTGTCCGTTATTAGTTCTTTCATTAAGGTCATGTAGATGTTTTTGAAAATGTAAGTAGTTTTTGTGCAAGTGTGTGCAATATTTGCAATTAAAAAATAACAAAAGCAAGATTTTCTCAAAAACGGCTCCAATTTTTTTCTTTAAATATTATTAGTGCCAAATGTACCCCGTAAGATAACATAACGGCACACTGCTGTTTTTTTGTTTTTTCAACACTAGCTAGCAATAACTAACAATACCTAACAATAACTAACAATAACTAACTAATAATATATTGATGCATTTTCCTTCAAGCAGTTCGCAAACCTTAATTAAAATTTGCCGAATTAGGTTTTCTTTTTTAAAAATACTATATAAATGTAGTATACAAGAAATAATTGCTTGCCTTCCAAGAATATCAATGGCATTCCGCGCCGCGAGACGGCAGCTGAACTTCTGTGTTCCAGCTAAATCATTATTGAGACATAATTTAGCTGTAATAATTGTCAAATTTGTGTTTCAAGTGTGTATAAAGGGTCGGTAAAATATACGATGTTAGTCTCATTTCCGGCGAATACCCCGTATTTTTTAAAATTGCAAAAAGTTAACATTTTAAAACTACAAAATTGAATGTAGAGATTTTTCTGTCTTATACAAAGCCTATTGTAAACAATACATTCTTTAAAACATTGCTTGAAATTTATACGATTGCTAAAAAACTCTCAGAAACTACTCCAAATTTTTTCATTACATTTTCTCCTCGTATGTTTCAAGGGACTAGGGAACAAGTCCCACTTTCGGCGCACTCTGCGTATTTTAGAAAATTGCAAATACAACATTTCAAAACTACAAGATTGAAGAAAGCGATTTTTGCTTCGAACAGTATCTGTTCTGAAAAATAGCTCTTTAAAATAGGTCATGTACAATTTTTGTTTGATAAAACGAGTAGATTTCACGTAATTTGTGTCTGAAATTTGTGCAGTTTCTAAAAACATATTTTCTGAAAACCGTCCAAAATGCTTTCCGCGGATAGAAGAAAAGATGCTGAAAAGAACGGCGTAAATCTCAATTTCGTTTAACTCTGAATTTTCGAAATGTGCAAATTTAGAAATAATGTGTGACGTAACGAAATATATTTGTAAATATGCCCGACCTTTTTACGATACATCAGCACAATAAAACACCAATTCTCAGGACATGGCCTCTAGAATATTTCCATGCGGAAATCATTGGACTAATTGAATAAGAATATTTCGTATAATCAGCTAAAATTACTATACTAAAAATATATTAGACGTTTCTATGTTGAACAAATAAAATTGTATTAATTGTTTGCCTACATGAACAGTAAAATTGAAGACAGAACAAGGAATTATACTATTATTTTCAGTAAATATTCCCCTCTTTAAATGGCTTTATATATTTGCACTAATAAAACTGTTTTATTACATCAGTGCATAAGTGACTTAGCTTTCTCTCTTCTCGGTTGTTCTCGGTTCACATATCACGTAAGCTTCTTCCTCACATAACTTAAGCGCCCAGTTCAATTTGTCTAAGTTCTTGTCTCGCTTCCTTCAGCAAATACCATTTTATTACAAAACACCTCTTACTATTAAAACATTGATTTGTCTAAAACACAGCCAAAAACGTTCTCTCACACACTTGGTTTTCATGTCACATAGCTTTTTCAAAGCCTCCTTGTCTCTCCATTTTTCCCATCCACACATTTTTCACATTTTTCACAAGTACAGTACTTATTACAAGCATATTAATTATTTTTTAAAATAATACAAAACAAATGTAAATTATGCATTGTATATCGTTGTTAAAGTATTTTTTTTAATTTTGGAGGTGAATATATGATTTCTAATTGTTGTGGAACAGTTATACAGCAGAAAAGATTTTACTTTGAACTTAAATTTGAGTATCGATTTAATTGTGTTAGTGTAATTTGTTGTAAAGTATCGTATTTGTTTTACATATGTACTAGTGAGAACCCGTCAACATTTGACGGTGGGATCTGAGATAAATGTAAAATACTGTGCTCAGACTAATGTTCACAATATGTTGCATTGTTTGGATCTTCAGGGTATAACGAAGATATTCTGTGATGTGGAGTTCCCAAAATTTTGAACACGTATCATCTATGACCAGATGGCAATGCAATATGCCCCACATATTTCAATAATACACCAAATGACACAAAAGAAAGAGCACTATTATACTGACGGATATTATTTCTAAAGTTTTTTGATGTGTCATCATCTATAAACAAATTTAATTACTTCTGGCATATTGCTCGAATGTAAACTTATTTTCCCATTTAAGCAACACAGAGTAAACTCGTTTGCAAAATTTCTCTCATGCGAAGTACAAAGCAGAACAAAACTGACATTTCATAGACAACGACCCAATAGAAAACGAAATGACCTCACTATCACGACACCTACGCTGACTCTCTTTCCCTGCGTCCAGTTAATGTTCGTTTGCCTCTTTTGGGGCGCGTGGGCAACGATTCGGAATTCGACATAACCTGTGAACAACTTCACTACTTCCGTACAACTGAGCAAAACCCACTGTCCGAATGTTCTCTACAAAATACATCACAAAAGCAAATACATGCAAACTGTCAACGCCACAATGCACTGAAATAAAACCTTGATGAATTGTAAACAAATCACAACAATCAAAGCAAAACATCAAGCAGCGCCACCATGAAGCAGCGTGACTCCCATCTAGCGTTTCATATAATCGATTTTGAAACAGCTACCCTTTGGAAGAAAACAATTGACTATTGATAAGCGTGCTATTAAAGAATGATTTAATTAATTTACATCGTAAATATTGGTGACTCAACACAAACAATATCTGATAACACATCTAGGGATCACATTCTTTCATTTAAAGGAAAAAATACTACAATCGGTTCAGTATAAGCTCTAAACGAAGTCATGGCAGAATACCTTATTTTTTTAAATATATAGATTGTAGAAGGCTGTTGGTACTGACATCTGATGGATGTGTCATGCATTTTGATGGTTTGGAAAGTGTGGTACTACAGAATGACATAGACTATTTCGTTGTAAAGTTTTCTAATTTCCTTGGTGTGGACTGACTTTACGGTCTTGCCCCATCCTCATGCCAGCTGCCATCTATCGCCACCCAAAATACTTTATTTTGAAATTGTCTTAATTTTTCGGTTTGCGAACAGAAGATCTTCCGTGTGGGGTTACTGGTCCCTCAGCGGGCGCCTCCCCAGGTGGAGGATAGGGGGTTGCCCGGTCAGACTTATCTGGTGGGTTCCGGGGAAATTAAATACCCGGGGTGGACCAAAAGAGGAAGAAGAGGGCGGCAACGGCTCCGAAGACGGAAGAAATGCTTGACAGCTCTCCAACGACAGAAGAGGCGGAAGACTTTTATCTTTAGAAAATATTTAGACTCTCATCTTAAAAAAAGACTACCTTGCAGAAGATGATGTCTCACCAAAAAGGTTGGAGGAAGGAAACCTCGAGAAAAAATCCCTGATGTTGGGAATTGAGATGTTTGGCCTGCACCGCATCGCTCAGAGAAAAGCTCAACCTACACGAGTCCCAAGCAATAAGCCTCGGAATGACGCTAGGCTACGACGACGACTTGGCCTTCGAAATAGGTATATGGATTTTGGAACTTGGAAAGTGAATGGCATAGCCACAAACGAATCCGAAGTGAAAATAAATTAGACAGATTAAAGAATTAGACAGATTAAATTTAGATGTTGCTGCTCTATCTGAAACTAAAAAGAAAAGGAAGGGTTTGGAAGAGATTCAAAATTACATTCAAATATACAGAGGAGTATATAAAGAAAACAGAGCAAAGAAAGGAGTATCCATTGCCTCTTTTTCACAGAAAAAATTTGCGTTTTCGAACATCTTAATTTGAAGTCATTTGAAGCACATTAACACAAAAAGCAATAGTGTTTTCAAATTGCTGAAAATATGCGTATTAACTGCGTAACAAAATTACATTTGTATAATTTTTGAAAAAACGATAGATTACGCCAAAATGAACTTTAAGTCATATTAAAGAGAGCAATTAGCACTATCCATTGGAAAAGTTTGAAGAAAAAATTTAGAGCCATTTTTTAGCAAATTTTGAAAATGTCCGTGGGGCATCATGCAATCTTTCCCAAAATTTCAAAGTATGTTTTTAAAACTCTCACAGCTTCGACTCTAGTCAGATGGATAGGGGTTTCTTCAATTTGAAAAAAATCCTATGCATGGTTTAGGCGCTAATGGTGTTCACAGGCGGACGGATATACGGACGGGCAGACGGACGGACAAATGGACAGTCAGACGGACAAACGGATGGACAGGCGGACAGATGGACGGACGGACAGACACACGGACAGACGAACGGACAGACGGACGGACAGACGGACACACGGACGACCGGACGGACGGACAAACGAATAGACGGATTGGCAGATGGACAGACGAACTTTCTGAAGAAAAAAAACAATACTTTTTCGGGATCAGGGGGTGCAAAACTTGTATTTCCGTTGAAATCTCGAAATTCCGCAGCATTACATAACTTTGTCTATTCTACGTATATTACTCCAGTGTATACGTATGTATAAAAGAAAGTAAAATAGTTTACTTAACGGGCAGTGTATAAAAGAACCGCGTTAAACCTAAAAATGCTCATACAATTGCTTGTGCCTTTGACATCATTTGACATTCAGATTTAAGGGACAAATTGATAGAACGTTTCACGACGCCTTTCCGCTCGTTGTATTGTACAAAGGTACTGTTATGTGGGTTGCATCCACCCTTGACTTTTAAGATCAATGAGTTTTGTGTTGTGACAAAGGAGTGCAAAAATGGTGTCCAATTCCAGTAAGTAAACTATATCTAGAGAAAATTGGAATATCTTCCTGGATATTTAAGTTGTACTATAACTGGTTGAGCACTTGGATGCGGACCTTCGAACTTTATAAAAACTGATGTTTCAGCGTACAGACATTCTTCAATTGAAACTGCTGAAGAATAAATCCAGTTCTAAATGTTTGAAAAGCAAGCTTTCGTACCCTTTGTGTGAATTCCCACAGCAGAAGCGACTGGGCAGTCACTATTAGATCGGTCATCGGAGGGGAGCTCTGAGGAAGCCGGATCCGTAAAGATCCCTCCCGCTCCGAGCGTGACCCGAGGCGAGGCAAAAACGCCTCAAGGGAGCCGCGAAGGAAGGACGGAAACGAAGTCGACGGCCTCCGTTGCCCGGCGCACCCCCGCGACACCCTTACCCCCCACGTCGCCCACAGCGCCCACAGCCCCCACAGCGCCCCCCGCACCCACAGCGCGCCCCCCATAGCGACTACCGCCCCCACAACGCCTCCCCCTTCACAGCGCCTACGGCCCCCACATCGCCCACCGCCCCACATCGCCCACCACCCCCAAGCACCCACCACCCCACATCGTCCACCGCCCCCACATCGTCCACCGCCCACAACGCCCAGGCCGCCAGCGCGTATGCGGAAGACCTCCCACCGCAGTCACCGTCACCGCTGCCACCCACCTCAGCACAGACGCCGCCTCCGTGGCGGCCGCCTTCGCAAGAGCCTCCGCCAACTCCGCCGCCGCCACCGCCGTTTTCTACGCTTCCGACTAGCCACCACTTCCACCTCCGACTACACCTCCGTCTCCGCCTTCGCCTTCACTTTCGACTCCGCTTCCACTTCTTTCTTCAACTTCACTTCCACCTTCTCTTCAATCTTCCCCTCATCCTCATCCGCCTCCCCCTCCGCTTCTGCCCCCACTTCCGCATCCACCTCCACCTTTGTGTCTGCCACCGCCTCTCCCTCCCCTCCACCTCCTCTTCCTTCTGCACCCGCGCCGTCTACTCCACCTCCGTCTCCGCGGCAGCCTCCACCCCGTCCGTCTGCGTTTCCGCTTCCGCTTCCAGCTTCGCCTCCGCCGCCACCGTTGCGGCCCCTCGCCGCGCCGCGCCGCGCCGCTTCTTTTTTGCAAATTCCTCGGCGGAGTCGGGGACAGAGGCGGGGGGGAGCGGAGGACGGGCGGAGCTGCGAGTCACCTCCGCGCAATCGCGCCGCTTGAATTACTTTCAAGCTTTCATGAGATAATCAAAAACTCTTATCCCACTTCGTGACCTATGGTCAAAGAGACGGTTACTGCAAGAGCGCGCCTTTTCTTGCTGCGCGGAGCCACCAAAAAAAGTAAACGGTACAATTTCTCCCGAGGCAGTCCGTTCCACAGCGTTCGGAACTATCGCCAATTTACGGCAGCAAAAGCCCTCCGCGCTCCGTCTCTCTCTTTTGCTCCGCGCTCGACGGTCATAGATCTGGTTCCGGTTATAGTCAAATTGCTGGCACTGCTCTTTCCCGCAAAGACATTTTTCTCGCAAGAAGCCCGCGATGCACTTTCTGATTCGCTCGGATGGTCGCCGAGGATAGTTTCCGGAGGGGCGGCCTCGGCGCTTGGTGTGGGCGCAGCGGCGGTGGCGGGCGACGGCCGAGGACGCGCAGGGCTGCATGCTCGCACACTCCCGCCATTCGCCCAGGTTCGCGGCGGCGCCGCGGTCGCAGCGTGATCTAGGGCAAGCGACGGAGCGTCCGATTCTGGGGCGGTGTCAGCTGAAACAAATTACCTCCAGACAGTTATGGATCAACGCGCACAGCAGTTGTGTTTGAAGACCGTGTGTATGCGTACCTGTTGAGAAGTGGGTTAGCTCAAACGACGTGAATCGGCCGAAGCTTTACAGCGATTAAACTAGTGGTGCTCCACCATCACACACCTTCTTGCATTATTGGTAACTTTTGTAATTTTTGAAATTTTCAGGGAGATAAACGAAAATGGAACCTATGCATTTTTTATGAATACTTTGGTCTATTCGAGTAAAACAATTCAGCTAATTTTGCGAAAATATTTTAATTACCTTCAGTTCAAGAGAAAATTATAAGAAAAAATCTATATTTTCAAAAAAATTGTATTAAATAATCTTATTTAAATATTTACATTTTTAGAACAGTTTGAATTAAAGAATCTCTATAATAAATATGTTAATTATTTACAAATTTCGAAAATGCAGCCAGTTCACCAAAATCGAGAGTTGCGCCATTTTTATAAGCGAACTTTGGTCTGCTGAAAAATGTGAAGAACGAATTAGGAGCAATTTATTGTGAAAATATTTTTTTAAATTTCTTTTATTTTTATTTGTTTCTAAATCATGTTTCAAAAAATTACATGACCTTTTTTTAAAGCTAAAGTTTTAAGCGTCCTTTTCTCTTTCCGAGAAAAATATTTATTCTAAAATGTAGGCGCCATTTTTTAAAAACGTTTTAAGAAGTAACGACTTCATGTAAAGTAGTACTCCTCAATATCAAAATAATAATTTCAAATTCGCAGGATCTTGAAGTCGACCAGATGATTGTGAAATATCGATTTTGAAGGAAATCTTCTGAACTGTTGAGGCGCTAGAGTTTATGACAGACGGACAGACAGACAAATGTCTGTCATCAATGGATTTTTCGGTTCAAGTACCCGCAAAACATGGATTCTGTTTTGAGGAAGGAAGTTAGTACAAACAGGAATAAAATTTATCCACATTTGTGTTGTCAGAGCTCGAGAGTAAACCTTTCTCTCGAAAAATCTCCGATTGCCGCCGCACGATTATAGTACTTTCTCTTTACTACATAATTACATATTAGACGAGAAAATAAAATAAACACAAAGCGACGATCTTGCGGTGTTTGCTGTGTCCAATGTGGTTAGTTTGGTCCATTATATGAATGTTTCACCAATTTTTATTTAATTTTTTGTACGAGAACAACTGAAAATTTTGTCAGATGGTCAGACAGTAGTTTATTGATCATATTTTAGTACATTTACACTACATTTGAGTTGAATCTGTATTTAAAATTCCTGTTCGAATTCCTCCCCCCCCCCCATTTTGTATACAGGGGTAGTAGTCCATCGGTTCCATACTCCCCTGAACTCTTGAGTACAGTATACTGTTCTTTGGTACTACCATCGAGTCTATAATTTTTGAATTAGTTTTAAAATATTATTTAATATATTTATTAATTAATATTAATTTGTACCTACAAAATGTTAAATGCTTAACAACTATCTGAACATTCACTTATTTTCTGTTAGATTTTTGAATCGAAATTAAATCTCAAATAAATTAAATAAAATAAATTTGTTGAATCTAACTCATGAAAAATTCTTGTTCGAGAGCAATTTTGAAACGGGCCCCCGAGGGCCACGCGAGTGCGGCGCGCCGGTCGGACGCCCGTTTGTTGGTTGTGGCCGCTGCAAAAAGCGCCCGGGGGACAATGGGCCGCTGGCGCCCGGCACGCCGCTGTTTTTCGTGTGTTGTCACAGGGTTTGGAAGAGATCGCACTCACGATTTGTGGCACCAGGAAGACATCTATTTTGTCTCAAATATCCACAAGAACAATATTTTTCTTGAGTAAATGGTTCAAACTGGATTTCCTTAAATGAGTTTTCTAAAGACACAATGTGCGGATTGAAATGGAAAGAAAAAATATTAATTTTTAAGGAAAAGCAAAACATAACAGTTTTGAAAACATTTCGGGGAAGTAAATACTATATCATACAAACATTTCGTATCAAGTGTATATTAAATTATTTTATTTTATCAGCACATTCTGAATGAACTCGAATTCCAATATGAATATACGTACGTAAGATGAAAATTTAACATTTTGTACTAATACGTTTATGAATATAGAATGTTATTGCACTGTTTCTTAACATTTTTCCTTTTTGTGCTTACTTATCCTTTACCGAAAATATCTTGTCCGGTCCTCTTACAAGGCATTTTGCAGGCCTTGATACCGTGCGGGCACTTCACGTTAAGTTTTCCTAAATGTTATGTGCCATTCTCAGGCATACTTGTTTGGATTTTTAACCAAGAAAAAATATCTTCCAAGCGTGAAAAAAATAGCCCAGAACTTTTAATTTAAAAATAAGTTCTACAAATTATATTCGCTCAAAATCAATATGATTTAATATAGCTGCAAATAATTATTCTAAAAATACCTCTCAATGACGTGACAACTGTCGTGCTGACACTGGATTTCAATCTCTGGAACGTATTTAAAAACTAGCAAGAGTACCCTGCGTAGCCTGGAAATGTAATTATCAAAATTATTTTTTAGACAGGAAAACAAATTCTATTTATTCAGGCCCTATCCCGTCTACTTCTATCTATTATAAGGTATCCCCGCCCCACCAATGCCTTGCTTTGGCCTGCTCTGCATAGCCTTGCTTTCACACACAAATCCCTAGTCTACATCATTCACTTTCTAGCTAAAATAATACACAAATTTAAACTAAAAGAGAAATAAAGTTCTTGTACTAATTTATACATTTGTGGACCTTTATATATCATAATAAAACGAATGAATTTCCATATCGGAAAACTTCAAGGTTTTCCTTACCTCTTTGTGCATCTATTCATAAAGACGTGGTTGAAATTGATCTTCTACGCCACGCCAAGTCAATTAACGTTTAATTTTACACTTAAAGTGCTTTCATTTGTATTAGTGTTCGGATTTGTTTTAGGGACTTTGAAGAGCAGAGTGGTTGACAAAATGGACCGACAATCATCGTATTTCAGAGGAATAATCCGAGATCACAATGGATTCCGGCTTGAAAATTTCTTTTAATATATAAAATTACCCTTCGCTTCTATATTTAATAAACCTGAATGACGCACATTTTTAATAACCTGAAGAAGAAACCCGAAAAACTGAAATATATGCTTTAATTTTTAAAAAAACCTGCCATGTATCCAATTCCTCCGAATACTCATTTCCCATTCAGATTTTTACTGCACTTTCTCTTGCCAAATTTACTCTCTGCAATTTCAAAAATTGCTGAAAGTTTGGCCAGAGAAACTTACAACACTTCCCTCATCAAATCAGTTTTAGTATAAACACGGATATCATGATACGAAATAAAATACATATTTTTACGAAAAAAAAGTCAAGCAACTTCATCAGCAATTTTTTTTACTTTCTCGCCCTTATTTCTATTAATTTCATTTCTCTCACACAGTTTATATATTCACGCCGAAATGCAATTAAGATCAATATTCAAGTAACCTTTATCAATAAATGTGAAGAAAAACTGACACAATCATTCTCAACTATGAACATTACCGATTAGACAATTTTTTATAAAATAAACTAGTGGTGCTACAACAGCTCATACGTTCTCGTACTATTTCTAAATTTGCACTTATCAAAAATTCAGAGAATTCAATGAAAATATCACATACACCATTCTTTTAAGCGTTCCTTGAACTATACTAAAAAATGTAAGAACAAATTTTTAGCGGATTTTTGAGAATTTTTTTTTACTTTTACGTACGTTACTTTTTACGTACTACATATATACTAAGTACAATACGTAGTATGGAGAAAGTTTGTAATGCTGCGGAAAATATATTTCAAGACTCAAAGCCCTACAATTCAGAATAACATTCTTCAATTTTTGGGAATACATTACATGAAGATCCTGAGACACATTCAAAATTTTATCAATAATGACTCCAACTTTTCTTTAAATTTATTGTGAGAATAAAGTACACGTATAAATATGCCATAGGTCCGATTTTCACTGTTAACTCTGAAGTTTGAACTTTTTTCGCCCCCTTCCTACAACTACAAAATTGAAGCTAGAGATTCTTTTATATAAATTAAAGATGAGTTCTTTCACTAATATGTTGTACATTTAAAAAAATAGTAATTTTGCACAATATTGAGTGAAATACGTGCAATGTTAAAAATATCAAAAGCAAGATATTATCAAAAACAGCTCCACGTTTTTTTCTTAAAATGTTTGGTAGGGATAATGCTAAATGAAATGTATAACATATCATAAACGCGATTTTGCTCTATTCTTTTGTTTTTCAAAAAATCCACAATTGTATATTTTGACATTTCTCTCACGACGTACAGTGGGGCCAGAAAGAAGAACAAGTTAGCAAAAAGTATTTTTAAGGTTTTTTCGGAATTTTAGGGAATAAAAAACACATTTTATAATTAAATAATGACTTATTTAATTTTTTAATCTTCAAATATTTATTTAATCTCAAAGTCAGAACATTCATCATGTGACTCTTTTTCAAGAAGTTAATTTATAAATTTTGAAGCCATTAACATTAAATATAATAAATAAAAAAATAAAAAAAATTATATGTAGTTAGAAAGGCTAACAAAACTAGGTGTGCAACATCGTAAACAAAGTACCATATCGCAAAATGGGACAAACATGGGCAAAGTTTGATTAATGTTTTGAAATCTATATGAATTCCTGAATCAGATTCAATTAATATCATAGCCCGAAAACGCCCGGAAGGGAACTAAAAGGCAATATGAAAAGCAAATTTTAAAATTTCATTCCGTTGTGACACGTGAAGTTTCTACTTGGAATTACTAAATTATTATGCAATAAACATGTCTTTTAGAAATACAGATTTAAAGTACATATCTACAGGTATCATATCCATGCAATTCTGCTAGTCCAGAGAGCGAAAATATTTGCTCTCTTACTGCGCTAGCGAAGAAGTGCGCCGCGCATCACTTGTGCAAGTTCAAAGTTGCACGGAATGGAGTGGCGTGATTCCCCCTTTTTTCCTGATCGGGGAACGATGAAGGAGACATTTTTCTACCCCTTTCATGTGAAATGGAGTTTCTGAAGTATATTTTGATTTTCGACATTTTGCCAACTTTCCCCTCTTCTAGCCCCACTGTACGACCTTAATATTTACATTAACGGAGATTTGTAACGTAATTGCATTTATGAGTTCATGTACCTGAAATGGTATCTTATAAACTTTCGTGAAAACGCAGAACTTATATGAAAATGAACTCGAAATTTCGCATTTTGAGAAACGCTCAACGCCATTTTCTCAAAAACAGTTTATATATTTTCTTCTAAGTTTTTGTATGGAGAGTGATAAATACACTGGATAAGATGACGCAAAAATAATTTTGCTGTTTTCTTTTGTTTGTTTTTTAAGAAACTACGCAAATATATCTTTTAAAATATCTTTCGCAGTGAATAAGCACGTTTCCAGCGGTTTTTGTACGTTATTGCATTTGTGAGTGGAAGTGTTTCAAATGACTTTTAATGAAATTTTTCGAAAATCCAAAGTTTTCTGTGAAAAAGAGCTTTAAATTTCGCATTTACAGTAACGATTAAACGACATTTTCTTAAAAACGGCTCTCAATTTTTTCAATTAAAATTTTACTATAGGACGAGGTGTTACTATTCTATAACATTATTGACAGCTGGCAAGAAGATGGGGCAAGACTGAATAGCTAGTCCAGACCAAAGAAATGAGAAAACTAGCTAGTCTAAACTATCAGAAAGTCTGCGCTATTCTGTAGCACCACTATCTATAATTAATTTCAAGCACAAATTACGCAAAAACAATCGTTTTCAAAGAACATTACACTGTTAAAGAGCTCATTTTTTACAATGGATTTTAAGGCAAAAATCTCCATCTTAAAGACTGCGACACTACCACACAGACAGAGAAACTATAAATTTAAATCTTCTAGTTTCCAAATGTTAAATTTTTGCATTTTTCGAAAATATAGAGTTCACTGGAAATTAAATTAGCACCCATTTTTTACCGCATTTTGATAGATACGAAGAAAAAATATACACAAAAAATTAGGAGCTGCGTTCCAGAAAAAATATTCAAAAAATTAAAAATTGCCTACAGATCATTCAGATTTACGCGAAAACTACTCAGATGTGCCTTTAAAGAACAGATTTTATTGAGAAAAAATATTTATCTTTAATATTGGAGTTGCAGGAAGATGCCGAAAAAAATTGAACATTTGCAATTTTCGAAAAATCAGGGATTTCAACGAACATGTTAAATAGTCTCTTAAGCGTCCTTTACGCTATCCGAGAACAAAGTTTAATAAAATCATTTTGAGTCATTTTGTAAAAAAATTTGAAAATGTTGGTTAAGGTTCATTTAAAGCACGTACCTCCAAAAAATGTTCATTTCGCCCTGAGGAAGGTTGCAGAATGGCGGCCGAAACGGCGGCACGTGTGTCCAGGACGCGGTGTCTCTGGAAGAGCCTAGAAGTTATTGACTCTGGGTGTGGAAGCCTATGCTCTCAAGATAATTTACCGTTTTTCGGTACACGATTACAATGCTTTCTCTTCTTATGAAGTAAATGCGAGAAAGTAACATCCGAAGTCCTCTTCATTGGTGAACTCACTCGTAAATCGACGCCGCCGTCATCATCTGGTAGTGCGCAGATACACTCTTGCGTTGACGAATATTTGAATCGGATCTAAGCAAAACGGTTCTGAAAAGTAATTATTTTGTAAATAAATTATTGTTTCTGGTTATAAATCTAAGCCTAAAGAATTCAAGCCTTCAAACGAAATTAACACAAAAGTTTCATCGATATTTGTTTAGAACTTTTAGAGATTTGTGTGCTGTAATTCAAAGCCTTTCGCTTTACCTATACTACATTAGTGTAAATAGAGATATACAAGAATATATTATTGAGAGAGTTTACAGTTGATGGATCTGGTAAATTCATTTTGTTGATAAATAAACTCTCTTTATTGTTTTGAAATATTAAAGAAGATACTGAAGAATCTTCTTTTTAAATAGTTCCATATGTCCAAATTGTTCTTATATAATTAGAAAAAAATTGTTTTTAAAGAATTAAAGGGTCTTTACGACTTTGTTTCAGGCAAGTTTGGCGCAAGTAACAGACATAATAATCTATTTGACTTATTGTGAAACATGTGCCCTTTTATCTGTTTCTATTATGACTGGTCGAACTAGATTCAAGATTATGCCAGTCGGTGCCACATGAATTTGCTGCAAAATAAAATTTTATCAGGAATAAAAAGATTTCTTCGAATCAAACAACGACTTTTCGAAATGTCTCATTCACCAAAGAAAATGTGAAAATATAACTAAAATATTCAGTTAAAATATTTTTTACTGTCACAAAACAAAAAACAACAACGAAACTAGCGGTGCTAGAAGAACACATACTTTCTCGAATTAATTCTAAGTTTACAATTTTCAAAAATTCAGATTGGTCAACGAAAATGAGACACGCATCATCTTTTTAAACGTCTTTTCTTCTACCCAAAAGAGAGTGAAGAAAAAACTTGTAGGGGATTTTGAGACAATATTTTTTTTAATTGCATTAATTTCAAGCACATATTACACGAAAACTACTCTTTTCTTCAAAAAATTGTATGTGACCTATTTTAATGAGCTGATTTTTTACAACAGTCTTTGTTTAACGCAACAATATTTTCAATTTTGTAGTTTCGAAATGTTAATTTTTTGCAATTTTGAAAAATACGGAGAGTTCGCTGAATATTGGTCTGGCATCATATTGATTACCTTCTCTTATTACATATGAGGGGAAAATTTAAAGAAAAAGTTTGAAGCGAGACTTGTAAACATTTTCTTAAGTTTCCTTTACGCTATCCAAGGACAAAGTATAATAAAAAAAATTGGAGCAATTTTTTAGAAAATTTTGAAAATATTTTTGAGGTTTAATGTAAAGTACCCTCAAAAATCAAAATATCCGTTTGAAACTACCAAAGCTTCTATTTCTTTCAGATCGATAGGGGAATATTAATTTTGGAGAAAATTGGTTTAACGGTTAGGCGCTGTCGTTGAACCCAGACGGACAGAGAGACGTCGTGGTGTCAATTTTCGGTATCAAAGTTCCACACAACATGGATTCTGACTGCATCACCTGTAAGAAGAAGTAATTTACTATGTATAGGGACATGCTTTTTCAACTTTTCGTTACCAGGGCCGGACAATAGATTTTCTGACCGAAAATTGGCTGTTTTCTGGCGCACGATTACAATACTTTCTCCCCTTATATACGTAAATATATGCATTTACAACTCAACGTTAGAACAAGACAAATTAACTACCTCGGCTGCGATTTGAGATACGATTATAAGAAGGATACAGAAATAAAATTCCAAAGTTTCCAACAAATTGGAGACACAATAAAAAGATGCTCTCGATAAAGATAAGAAGAGACGCGACGCGAGAGTACGACTAAAAATGTACTAAGTGATGGCAGTACCAGTTTTGCTGTACGGGAGCGAGTCAGGGGTATTGACGAGAAAGAAATGCAGTGATATATAAGCTTCGGAAATGAGATTTTTCACTTCAGGAAAAGGCTGTAGCCTCGTAGACCAATTCAGAAAAGAAAGCATCCGAAAAGACCTCAACATTTTCTCCATATTAGACAAAATGGAAGAGAAACGTTCAGCTTGGATACAACTCCTGCAGAGGATGGAAAACTCACAAAAGTGAACAAACATGATCGACCAACTGGATAAAGAGATCCTGGTCGACCAGGGCAACGATGGGGTGAAGCCGGAAGAGGCCTTCTGACCTAAACCACGAAAGGAAGAAGAAAAAGAAGACATACGTAAGGGCGAGAAAATTAAAACCTCTGATCTAACAATGTATTTTAAATCTTTAGAGGAACCTGTCCAGCTCTTATGTAGCATACAACTTAATTTTGAGTATGTAGCTTACTACTTTTTGAGAATTGTTTTGCATTAATTTCAAGCACAAGCACGCGAAAACTCCTCTTATTAAAAAAAATTGTACTACATAACTTTTGTTAAGGAGCTGATTATTTAGAGTGGATTTGGTTTAGTGTTAATGAAAATATGGGTAGCAAGAGATTTTTAATAAAGAATCAAATATTTTTATTGGAGTTGCTTAAAATTCAGCAATTTTTCGACACGAAAATTCGTATGTGGGGTCTGTAGGGGATAAATCCCGTTTCAATATGTAGTAAATTTCTTGCTCGAACACGACGAAAAGGAAGAATCCAGGATTTCTGGGTCCTTGATACCGAAACTTTGGTTTACGGCAAAGCGTCCGTCTGTCTGACACTAGAGCCTAAACTCGTTCTTGTTCTCTTGTAAGAATAGAGTGAAATACACTCAAAAATAGGGGACGGATTACTCTGATTTTGCATAGTTTTGTCCGTTGCTTCAGTGCATACCTAAGTGAAACTTCTTGACATTTAGTTAGAATATGATGCTATATAGACTTATATGTTACACGCATATTTGTGCATATTTAGCCGATTTGTTCTCATTCTGCATATTCGTGTAATTGTAGGCCAATATTTTGCACATTTTGTGAAAATAGAGACTTATCTGTAAAACGTTTAATCTTTTCATAGAATCTATTTATTTGTGAGCATTCATTGCTTCGAAAGGGCTTGTCACCGTTTCCTTTTTTGTTTTCTATACATGATAAAATATTATATCAGAATTTTTAGATCATAAAACACTTTTTTGAAAGCATATTTCAAGATTTTTTAGGCATAAAAATCCTCTTCCTACTTCTAAAGATGGCATAAGTCTGATTTTCACTGATGAATCTAAAATTTCGGAAATTTTAAAATTGCAATTTTTTCGGCGTCTTCCCCCAAGTAGAATATTGAAGAAAGCAATTTTTTTCTCAAATGAAATTGGTTCTCCCTAATTATTTATTTCATTACGATATTTGAAAATTTCGCGCAATATTGAGTAAAATATGCGAAATATTAAAAAAATATAAAAAAACAAGAATTTCTGAAAAACGGTTCCAAATTATTACTTTAAATTTCTTGTAAGAATAGAGTAAAAACACTTAGAAAATGGAATAGGTTTGATTTATACTATTGACTTTGAGTTTTCGAAAATTACGAAAGTTTTTACGGATTTTTTCGGCGTCTTCCTGCAACTACAATATTTCTTCAAATGAAATTTGTTCTTCATAATTTGTTCTTTTACTAATGCCATGCTTACTATTTTGAAAGTTTTACTAGTTTTTGCCGAATTTTGAGTGAAATATGGGCAATATTTTAAAAACGAAATTTATGAAAACTGATCTAAATTTTTCTTCAAACTTTTCGTAAGAATAGTGATAAATGCTCTGTAGAAGATAACATAAACGCTATTTTGACGTATTCTTTTGATTTTTCAAAAATTACACAAGTGTATTTAAAAAAAATTTCTTGTGATTAAAATTTACACTGTAATCTGGGCTGTCCGAGGGACGTCGTGTCGAAGGCACAGGTGCCGACGTTTTGACCAACATATCGGGGTCTCCTTCAGGATTGCCAGAAGGCATAACGGTGTAGCCGTTAGCATTCTTTACAGACCACACGTTTTAGCCGTCAATCGATTTTTCTGTATTAAGGAACTACGGAATCTGTCTACACCACGTGTTAGACATTTTTTTAAAATTTAGCAACTGATATTATTCACTTTTTCGTTACCAGGGCCCTGTAATAAGAGGCTCTGTAATTCTGCCAGGGCCTCTGGTAATTCTCCGGGGCCTTGTAATTCTGTTGAAATTAATTTCTGTTAATGCTGTCGCCGTTTTTCGTGCAGCATTACATAAATTTCTCTCTGCTACGTAAGCGGCAGAGAGAAAGTAAAACAGTTCTGCACATAAGATTATACACACTTTTTTGAAACAACGAGTAGTTTTCTCGTAATTTTTGCTTGAAATAAAGAAAATTAATGTTTTTTTCTCGAAACAGGCTCCATTTTTTAATGTTTTCAGGACACTTAATGAATGGCGCAGATACATTTTCGCTGAACGCACTGAAAGTCGCTGAACGTACTGATTTCAAATTACAAAAGTTATAAAGAAATATAAGCTGCTGTAGCACCACAAGTTCTGTCCTGAAATAGGACACCGAAAAATTGAGAAAATGTGGGGAAAAGTCTTTTAGACGCTGATAGGTAGCAGCTGGGAAGAGGGCGAGAACAAAACCGAAAAAAAACCACCCAGACGGAATATTAGAAAAGTAACTAGTGCGAGAAAGTCTGCGCCGTTCTGTAGCACTTCTAGTTATTATAGATTTTCAAAAATGAATACTGAAATATCTTATGAGGACACAGGCCAACTTTCGTCAATTTCTTAAAACAGTTCTTTCAATTTTACAATCTATATTCATGTTAAGAAGAAATTGTGAATAAATATTTAGAATTCAACATCTAAAATTAACGTGTTTTTATTACCCTTGTAACAAATATTATCAACAACAGTTACTTAATTCAGGGGTTAAGTGTTGGTCTTGGATAGAGCAAACGAATGTAATATTGAGAACGATACCTTTAATTATGTTGCTTTTTGCACATGAACTCGGAGTAGTACATTCAGTACGGAAAGTACTCGCGGTCCGTTTTCAGTGTGGTATTGAGCGGAGTTTAAATGTAATGCCTGAATACTGTGTAAAACTGCGTCACTTTCTAGTCTATGCGAATAAAGTAAATACTTGTGTAGACTCTGACCTGGAGGCCTTAGAGTTCGAGTCTCGTCGGTGGTAAGATTTTCGACACTAGTTAGGTCGAATCCAGCCGCTGCTTGGAGTAGAATTCCAGCGGACGGCTACTATGATCAGTAGTTTCCTGTGGTCTCTCAGATCAAAGCCAGGCGAATGCAGCAGCAGTACCCGAACAACCGAGCCACGGACTGCGCACGATCTTACTTTCTTTTTTCTTATCCTATTCTCACCCCTCACTTACACAAACTTATACTTACATGCACCACACTATCACACACACACACACACACACACACACACACACACACACACACACACATGTCGGGAGCTTAGAGCTTGTCCTTGCTGGGGCGGTGCCCCGCCAATGGAAGTAGCCTGGTTGGGGAAAAACCCTCAAGCCGACATGTAGGTTGGCGTAAAATCTCACCGCATAGCGAAGTAATGTCATAGCCACCTTTCATGATAAAACATGCCCGGAAACTAATCAATCTTGCCAAAAATTCTAAAAGCCCACATTTCATGCCAAATGAGAAAATAGTAATATAATTAAATGTACTGAAAGAAAGAAATCAAGGGAAAACAATCGAATTAAACTCGGGAGAATCATCTGAGCGGCAACACCGTTGCTTCTGCAGCTTCATTGGCAGGAAGGAACCCTGATTCGTGAGCCGTCGATGGGGGAGTATTGACTCTAGCTCCATAGTCCTCTGTCTGGAGGAGATTTCAAGCGGCCAGTTGCAGTGATCGCTAGTCTTTCGTGGTTGTTCTGATCAATACCAGCGAATGCCGGAGCAGTACCCTAACAAGTGGGTAACGCGGACCGCACGCGATATTTCCTTCCTCAACCTTGATACCTCCTCTCCCCTTACACGCGCGCGCGTGCGCGTGCACACACACACACACACGCGCGCGCGCGCGCACGTGCAAGCACACACATATTTTTATTCACTTCACTACCAAACGGGACCTTACAGCTTGTCCCGGCTTGTCATCAGGGGAGATATCTGGAGGTGAAATAACTTTCAAGTCGATGTACAGGTCGGCGAAGGTCGCTTTCTAAGCAGAGAAGGAACATCGCCAGCCCCCAGTAGATAACATGCATTACGCTTACGGGAATAATGACCTCAGTTGTTGAAGCGACCTCATGCGCCATCGAATGCATTTATTCAAAGTGTTTGCAAGAATAATAATGACTTATTATTGCATAATTCAGAAAACTATATTGGGGCTAGAAATTCAATTTACTCACCAATAAATCGAATCAGCATCAACGTTTTTGTAAACCATATTTCTAGAATTTTCAAGCTTGGGAATGAAATTGGTACAAAATTACCAAAATGTTCAATTTTTTTGAAATGTGCAAACCCAAAGTAATTTTAATTGTAATAATTCTAATTTAAATAAATAATTTTAATATCAAAGTAATTGTGTGATGATTAATGAAATATAAAAAAATTGCTAAATCCATGACATAAATGTATATTTCGTGAGCGATCCAGCAGACTACTAACAATTCAGTTATGCGAGGCGTATAAAGAATATTTAAGAGTAATTGCAACGCACTAGGATAAAGATTTGAAGGTCGCCATGGAATAAGTTTGGCATTAAACATCTCTCCATCTGAATTACTTAACAACGTACATATGGTTGTTGAAGGGATAAGAATTCATATTAAAGTATTGTTAACTGCAATGGTACTCATTATAAGGCTAATGAGTTTGGCGAGGCATGTTACAAAATTTTATACTTATTTAGTTGAGAGAATTCTCTTTCATCTAGTGGAATAAACGATTTAATGCATTAACTGCATGCATGTGATTCTATATCAAAAACCTGCAATTAGAAGAACGTTTGTATGATCATTTTACAAAATCATTGAAATTAACAACAAACAATAAAAGCGAAAACCACTGGTGAATTAAACCAATTAAAATCGAAATGATCTGCGTGGACGTGAGATACTTGTTTCAAGAGCTGCAAACATTATTACATGTGCATTAACGTTCGTAAAAGGTGAAGAAGAACTAGTTGATGGATACTTGAATACGTGGAAGGCGAGTCACCGCCAAGGAAAGAAGCTTTGTGATCGAGTCTAGAGAAGGATATGAGCAAACAACTATGAGAAGATTTTGAAATGTAATTGGATATCGCAGAAAACTTCTAGTATTCAAATTATTTGTACAATATTAAATATGAACATCTGAATTAAATACTCGATACTGTGTTAGATACTGTAATCCAGCGTTAGAAATACACATTGATAAACGGAAAAATAATATTCAGATACGTTGAATTTTACTGTAACAAGCCATTTTAAGCCTCACTTCAAGTCTTACAACTCTTCAACCAAAATCTAGATTTGACTCTTAGAACATGCCTTGTTCGCCTACATGATACAAATCACAATCCGTACATGAAATTGGTTGAACATAACTTTTTCACCTGTTCTTCAAAAGATGCCAGCGATATCGTTCAATCTAGTTGACCATGGAAAGAAAATTTGTATTCACCCGCACCTCTTCACCCAGAATTATTCTTCGGTTGCAATTCCATGAGTCCGGACATCCAAGGTCCATCCTGAATCTCCACCTTAGGCAGTGGCACCAGCCTTCACTCACCCGATGTTCCTCGCTCGTCGAACAGAACTTGCAATCTGACTGCCAACACGCACAAGGCCTCTCGAATGCACTGGAACGGAATGGACTGCACGAGGCGGCCTGCAGCTGGCCGCGCCGCCATCTCCGGCGCGCGGATGGCGGCGGCGTGCGCGCAGCGGGAGGCTTCTGGGGGCGGCGGTCGGGGCTGGCTTTTTCGCCCGCGCCCGTGCCCGCGCCTCGCCTCCCCGCTCCGCCCCGCCCCGCCCCGCCCGCTCCCAGCCGCGGGCTGCGAGGGCTTCTTCTCATCTCTGCCGCCGGCGACCGCGCTCTTCTTTCGCGATCGCGGCCGGCGTGGGAGGAGGCGATCTGGCTTCGCTTCTTTGGCGCGCACGCTCGCCCAGGAAGAAGGCTTCTTCGACGGGGGCGGTAGCGACCGTGCTGGTCGAGATGCAACCGATGGAGGCGGCGCTAAGAAATTCGGTATGGGTTGCGGTAGTGATATGGAGGGAAGGGGGCGGCGTGCGAGGGTGAATCAGCTCAGACTTTCGCCGCCGCCTCAGCTCGTGCCGCCATACGGCGCTGCGCCGGCGATCGGTCGCCCTGCGCCAGTTTTTGGGTGCAGCAGTGCGCTATGGAGAGCAGATTCCTCTCCGGCGATGGTTTTTTGTCGGGGCTCCCCGCGCCACGTCCCCGCTCGATCGGTGTAAGAAATAATCCACGCGGCTCGTTTCCTTCTGCTTTTTGACGCAAAAATGCGCAGACGATTCTTTATATCACGCCGTAATTATTGGGATGGGCTTCAATAGCTTGTGCCGACGGCGCTCTCCAAAGCCCGGGCTTTGTGCTGAGGGAAACGGTCCCCATTTTTCATACCGGCCACCAAGACAGCGGAATAAGTATTGATTGCGAAGATGTTTTTGGGTTCGAGAAACGTCCCTATTCTGTAGTTTCCCTGATTCATCGAGTCGAGTTTCCCCGGGAGGATTGCTCAATAATAGGGCTAATAATCTCAATGAACTTCTTCTGGCTTGTTATCTTCAAAACGTACTCTTTCCTCAATAAAAAGTAACCACATAATTTACTATCGGTTTGTACTCTGTGAGCTCTACTTTTATTGAAATTAGCTAATTCTTTGTTTATTGACGCAAATTTTTAAATAAGTGAATATCGAGCGTAGCTTATTTGTTTGATTTATGTATCACTGATAACCGATATATGCACTTTGCATTTTGTGTTTGGCATTCTAGGGTCGGATTAATCCAACTTTTGCCAGCTAGAGATGTTCCCAGACCCGGAGCCTGTTTTTATTTATTATCCCCGCCTGAGGGTAATGGAGTCCCATGGCGAAAAAGACGCATACCCATCACCGAATCTAGCCTCCTTAGCCTGCCTGAACATTTATTTCGTCACTTAGCTATAGAAACCGAGTCGATTGTATTAGAAAGCTACAGCTTTATTTTTGCTCCGACCGGAAATCGAACCCAGTATTGCACCAAGGAAAGCTAGCACGCTAGCCACGAGATATCTGACATCACTACATTGCCTTCAGTTTGAAGGATTTAATTTACACATACATTATGCAAAAGAAGAAATTGTTGTTTCCAATCAAGGTCATTGACGAAGACCATTTCGTTTATTGAAGTCCATTTTGTCCAATGCATTGTGTTAATATTAGTGAAAATGCTGCCAGAAATAAAAGGATTGCACACGACAAATAAGGGATTGACACCAAGGGCTAGTCAGTAACACATTATCTGATTGCTGGTTACTATACTTAGTTAGCCCACATTACCTTTACTACACAAGTGAATAATTAAAATAAAATAATCAAAAATGAAAATGGATTACGTCACGTAGCTACACTTTTTTCTTTAAAAAGTTCCTCAAACACGGAAGCAAAAGTAGCATTGAATTTATAGACGTTATTTGAGTTTATCTGCGAGTTGGTAATTCGTTGGTTTAGTAAATTTATGAATACGATAAAATTAACAGAATGTCAGTATAGTAATTGAAAATATTTATACAATATTAACATATTTATCAACTGGAAGAATTATTAATTCAACAAATTCACATTAAAAATTGGTCGTTTACAAACAGCACTTGTACTCCTTATGTCTTATCCTTATGCACACGCTAATCTATCGTCATTACTTCAATACCGATCCAATCAAAAAACATATATAGGGTCGCATAATAAATATTTGTTTTCATTACTCAAACAATAAACGCAATTGCGTAATAAATAAATTATATATTATTTTTACGATAAGAATATTGTTTTAAAATTGTAAAAATATTATTGCTTTTTCGAGAAGGTATTGAGAGCGGCCCAGAAGAAATAATCGAATCAGCAGTTAGAAACATTTGAATTAAAGAGTATGTCTTAGCTAATATTTTGCAATGATTAAATTTCATTTCTTTTAGTCTGTATTTTGATTGCTTTTTCTTTGATATTATTACTGTGAATGGTATGAATTTTATCACAGCTTCGAAATAATATCATTCTGAAAATATACAAACATGGGCCACACAAAATGGTTTTCCTGCTCGAAACAATAAATAACATACTCTCGTATAACAGTTCAATGACTTAAATATTTTAACATAAACAGTCATCAAGAATATAGCAACAACAAAGTACATATACAGTTCAACAGTTCTTACCATACCAAGAACATCAAGAAAGTTCCTGATCCATAACGCAACACATGACTAAAACATATTTAATGGTAGGCGGGATATTCCTTGAAACCTTTCTGTCGGTACTTTTGTCAATTGTTTTTCTAGTTTCATTGTTTTTCTATCTTCTCGAGTTCCTATAAATCTAATGAAACCATAGACACCCTTCAAAAAGCTGGAGAATGCATAGTTTTCCTTCAATATCGCGTATTTACACAAACTGGAAATTAATAATATAGATATGTTATAGATCACTGCTTGTGTTTTGAATGTACATGTCAGGACAAGTTAATTCATTAATTGATTCAGTATGAAATAAATTTATGTGTTTTCCAGTAATTAAATTACATTAAATTCCCGAACGAGATAGTCGCTACATGAACACATTGAACTTGGATTGCTTCTCTCTTCTCAACAATAAAAAAGGAATAACTAACGTAATAATTCCGAAAGTATTAGTTATCTGTGAATTGTAATTGAAAACAATAACTTTGTAGAATAAAACAATGAGAACCGAGAGTAATAGTTACAGATACAGCAAACAGGAAACACGGTTCGTTATAAAAAATAGAATTCGTTAAAAACTTTCATGTTTGTAGTATACACTACAAAACCAGGAATGACTAAAGTGTGCATTGTAGGCAACCCGCAACACACAGTTCATCCAACGGAGCAGTTTAGGGAAGGTTGATTACTCGATTTTTAAAAAGACTGTAATAACACATACTATGTCTGGGAATTGTTAGGATGATACAAGTTCAAGCTATTTGAAAATTAATAAAATGGTGCAGAGTGAAAATGTAGTTAAAGTTTTGAATACGAATGCTCATTTGAAACTTATTCAAGATAATTATTAACTACTGTAACATTCAGAAGTCAGTAATCTAATAGTAGAATACTTTATCAATATCAATCTTTTAGCGACAGTGCGAGTACGGAGTAATTCTAATCGCACTTGTGAATCGTGTATTGTGCAAAACTATTTGCACATTAGAGCATAGTAACTAATAGTACAAAAGGGCAAACTTTTATTGTGTTTGTCTTCAATAGCATTAAAGGTAAGTATGAATAACGATATTAATACTAATAAACTTCAACTCAATAACGCATCTTAGAGGAATGTATCTTGTCTTAGAGGAAACGTAACGCATCTTATCTTAGAGAAAATATCCTTAACTGAAGTGATACAATTCAATTGTCGATCCGAATGATACCACCGCTGTAGTTGCAATCATTTTTTTCTAGGCCGATAGTTTAATTACATTAAATCCTAAATTTTCACTATGTAATTGTTGTGTTCAAGACAAAGGGAAAATATGAACACATCAAAGAATTATTAAATAATCTTTCATTTTTATTAGCTCATAAAATAGAAATTCTTGTTGAATTTGCTCCCCAACATTCCGTGGAGATAATGCACTAGCAAAAGAAAAATGAGAATGATTCAGCTTACTCCATTAACATCCAGTTTATTTCATTGTATTGATTATTTATTGAATCAACTATGAATCAACATTTTATTCAAGTAAATATTTTTATGACCATTAGAAAACTATATAATTTCCACAAATTTCAGTGATGTACGTAAACATGGGGATCCCCTAATTAATCTGAATATCCCCACTTCACCCTCAACAATTCGCGAATTCCTAGATATGTTTGATAAATTGATGGATAAGATGTTTCCGGACAATTCAAATACTACTGTCATTAATACAGGCAGTTTATTGAATATTAATATCCCGGGAAGTGGTGGTATTTGTCATTGCTGGATGGAGGGATTCAAGGCCAACTTCAACGTCAATATGACAATGGTTTTGCTCTTCAGGATTTACACTAGCAAGGCGCCGACCCTGTCAGATAAGTTCCAAGCTTTCAACTGGCCTCCCGTCATATGTACGAGTGTGAATACAAATGTAAGTGCAAATGTAAGGGAAAAGGATAGAACAAGGCAAAAGAAAGACAACGCGCAGTCGTTCGATAGTGTACTGCTCCGGCATTCGCCTGGTACTGATCGTAGAAATCACAGAAAACTACCGATATGAGCAGCTAGCCTGTAGAATTCTCCTCCTGAGTCCGACTTACCTGTGCAACGAGTGAATTCTCCACCGTCGTGACCTGGGACTGGCCGTCAAAGCCGCCACAAAGCCAACGGGGCCGCCGCCCCTGCTGTCGATGCACTGGAGGGCGAGGGGACTGCGCGAGTGCGGTGAGAGGGGGCGCGCGGCACGCCTCCGCCTCCGCCGCTGACCTCTGGGCCTCCGCCTCGCGCGGTCCAGCGCTGTTTTGCCTCGGGCCGGGGGCGGCGGCGGCGGCGGGCGGCCAGGAGGGTTTTTGCGCGGGGGCGGCTCGGGGGCGGCGCGGGCGGGCAAGGCGCATCGCCGGGTATATAGCCCCGCGCGGCGGCCGCAGTCAGCACACAGCCCGCCGCCGACAGCGCAGCGCCCTCCACCACTCGCCCAGCCGCAGCGCCAGGTAAGCACCGACCGCCGCCCCCACCCCTGCGACTCGCTTTCGACATGACTAGAGGAGGAGTTGCTCACATTAAACGATTTCAGTTGCTCAAAGTTAGAACAAATTGTTAACAATGCTTCGTTTGAATGTTGATATGTAATGCTCAAAATAGCTAGCAATAACATAGGAGTTTTATATTATTTCGGTTTTAAAAAAGGCAACCAAATTATCAGAAGCGATCAAGTGTTCAGTGAACAGAAGATCAGTAATATTAATAACATCGTATTGTGAGATAATATTAAATATCAAAAATTGTTTTTTGTAAGTTTGAAGAACGTCCATTGTGAACACGCAATTCGTGTAAATGTATACTAGTTATTGTTTATTCAATATCTTCCAACATTTTCTGAAATTCATATCTTTTTATCTTACCGATTTCATGATAACTCATGGTACAGTAATTTCAATAATATTGCTTTTTGAAAGTTGAAACTTAAGAAATGTAGATTTTAACAGTAATGTGAGACAAAATTTTGGTCGTAAACAATATTTGGGAAATGTGTCCTTCTGTCAGCCTCCCTCGGTGGCTCGTTGGTTAGCGTGCTCGCTTTCCAACCGCAACCCCGGGTTCGATTCTCGGCCGAGGCAAGTTATACTTGTGCGCTTTTTTTTACAAATGTCCCAGTATCTATTGCTGTTTAACGATGGGAAAGCCCACACTAAGGTTATGAAGGCCAGTATCTACGGTTTTATGTCTCCGTGCTAACCACACGAACCCCTTATCCCATGGTTGAGAGGCTGGGTCACCGCTGGTCGGCCAGGGCCCGTAGCGGGTTGTCGAGCCATAGAACAGGAACAGGTTCCCCTGTCAAATGTAGAGCTGTTTGCCAATCCAAAATAGTGTGATTTATTTTAAAAATATTTAGGAAATTGAGTTTCATAAATTAAAAGTATTATCGATATTATAAAAAATCCTTACACATTTCTACCAAAAATAAGGAAATGTGTGAAAAATCTCAGTTTTCTCTAAAAATGTGGACACGTATATCTCACTCCAAATATACTTTTTTAAAGAATAGTTTCTGTTGATTGGGATAATTGGCAATTTAAAAGAAAATATACGTTATGGTATGGTACTTTCTTTGTTTCAGAAATCCGCCCAGAGTCCAGAGGCACACCAATAGCCACCATGAACACCAGAATTCTTGCTTTGTTGGTCTGCTTGGGTAAGTAGCATATCACTGCCTCATGATTTTACAACTTATCTATACATCTCAGTCTTCCTCTTTCGTGCATAAATATTTACAATTAGAGCATTAATTTTTTAAATTACGTTCCAATAGAAGAGCATTAGAATTAGTATTCAAAATAGGAATGCCAAGTTCAAAGATAAAAGTTCTAATATATTTGAATAATACATAGAAAAAGAAATTAATTGAAATCTCGATACAAATTCACGATTTTATAAGGAAATTTAACTCCTGGAGTATTTTTAATATTTGTGTTCTCTCTCTAGTTCTTCAAAATAAAACGAATTCAATGTCACTCAATATGATGATATTGAAAAATACATATTTTTAGGTTTTCTTTTTTCCCAACAATCCAGCATGCGTCATAGAATATCTGGAGAGGGAAAGGGAAGTCGCTAGCTACAAGTTGAGGGTGTCAACGGCGGGGCGGGAGAATAATTTTGTCTTAAAAAATTAAAATGATTTTTATTCAAATCAAACATATTAAATCCATACTATTTTAGTGTGTTTCGTGGAACAGTAAAGTAGAGAGGAAGATAATATTACGAAACCATGGACATATCTAAAAAGAAAATCATGGTGTGGAGATTGACAGTGAATTCAGTTTCAGTGCCATCGCCAACCATTAATCTATTTAAGAAACATTAGACCATTGTAGTAAATTCATAAATTTCTTCTTAAAATACCATCGGGGGGATGCTGATTCACATTTTCCCCCTACATGAAAATATCATTAGGAGTATTAAATGATTTCTTTTAAAAGATAAAAGAATAATAATTCAGAGGTCAAACTAATTTGTCCTTTTCAGCCAATATTTCTATGTTAAATCATGGTTTCGATAAACCACGATTTAATCGAATGATACCGTGTATCATTCATTTCTTCCCCGTACGCCTAATCAGATTATAATTTTCCATCTTTAAATAAAAGGTTCAGTCAAATGAAAACGAGCATTTATTTCTAAAAGGATTCTTATTTCTGCAAATTCTCTCCACCAGTATTTAAAGATGTATTCCGCCTGCCTAATCAGACCACTTTTGAGATTATCAAAAATCTGAAAGTGGCAAGGTGACAAGTCCGGGTTATGTAGGAGATGCCGTAGCAATTTCTAGCGCAGGTACACCTTGAGACGGGGAAGAATCTCAAATTGTTCAACGCCTTAGGCGACCGGAAACTATACCACGTCAATACGTCGAACGCACTTGGACGCCCCGTTACAGTAAACGTTTTATTTGGCTGACTACTACACATCATTCCCTGGGCCTCCAAGTTGGACAAAGTCAGAAAACACAGCTGTCAATTAGTAAACTCCAAAAATTTCTATGACGGCTAGCTGAGATTTAGATGTCCATTTCTAGTTTTAATTTGACTGATGAGAGCCCTGGCGCCTGTGTGTGCAGGACTGTCGCGCGCGGCGCCGGCCGCCGACCTGGAGGCATCGGAGTCGCGCGCGGTGGCGGCGGAGGCGCCGGCGGAGGCGGAGGCGGCGGACGCCGAGACGGCCGCCAGCTACCACCACCACAGCTACGGCGCGCACCACCACGGGCCGAGCGCGGGGGCGGGACTGGTGTCGATCGCGCAGGGCGCCGTGGACCAGGCGCACCGCGCCGTGCACGCCCAGGGCCCCGCCGCCAACCAGGCCGCCTTCCAGGTGCGCTCCCCGCGCTCACCTCTAAATCGCACGCTCGCTTGCATGAGGCGAGCGAGGCACGAGTGCATCTGTGTGTGAGAGAAGAAGAGTGTGTTTGTATGTGTGTGTGTGTGAGTGAGAGAGAGCGAGAGAGAGAGCGAGAGAGCGAGCGAGAACGAGAGAGAGAAAGCGAGCAAAGAATGAGAGTGAGTGAGAGAGCGAGTGAGAGAGCGAGCGAGAGAGATAACGGGGGAGAGAGAGAGAGAGAGAGAGAGACCGAGAGAGAGCGAGAGAGAGGGAGGAAGAGAGAGAAAATGTATATGTGTGTGTAATTTTTCTGTCCCTTGCGTTCAGGGCTAATTAATTTTATATTTGTCTCTCCGTGTATTTGCATGTGTGTGAGTGAGTGACTGTGTGTATATATTTGCACTTCTTCTCTTCCTAACGAATAGAGGGTGAAGTAGTTGTATTCTTTTGGATGATTAATGTACATCATTACAATTCTACCAGCGCACTTAAGATTCCTTTTCCTCATGGAAAAGGAATCTTAAGTGCGCTGGTAGAATTTTATCGTGTGAGTCAAAGTGAGCAATTTATCGTGTGAGTCAAAGATGTTCGTTCTTAATATTCAACAACATTCTCCTCTCTCAATTTTAAATCCAGAGTCACATGAATGTATTTCACTTTTATTTATTATGGATAACTTGGATATTCCATCGGTTTAGTTTTTACATTTTTAGCAAATTTTTGTCAAAGTATCTTTATTCATATACCATTTCATTCACTTTTTCATAGATTACGCCGGGACAAACAATATAGATGTTTTCATAACTAATTTTATGCTAAAAATACTCTTACATTTTTTTTGATTATATACATTATGTATCCTTTTTCATTTTTGAAATTTTTATTTTCATTTTTGATGCGATATGCTTACAAACGTATGCCCATGAAAACTCAGCAACAAGTATCAATCACTAAATGTTGGACCCAGGTCGTAGGCCACAAATGCAAAATCTGCTACTCGCACGCAATCCCTTTGTTTGTTGAACGAGTCCCCTCTTCGTTGGTCGCTCCCCGCCGCCGTTGCGGAGGGGCGCGACCGAAGCGGCGTGCGCTGACGCGCGGGGGGCGTGGTTGTCGCAGGCGAAGAACCAGCTGGCGCAGCAGGCGGCGGCGGCGGCGGCCAACGCGCAGACGGCGCTGGCGGCCAAGCAGACGCTGGTGGCGCAGGCGGCGCAGGCCGTGCGCGACGCCCACGCGCAGCTCGACGGCGAACTGCAGCAGCTGTCGCAGGCGCAGCGCGCGGCCAACGCCGCCGCGCACGCCGCTAGCAAGGCCGCCGCTCAGGTCAGCACACACACACTCACGACGCCCAGGTGGCTCAACTGATAACACTGCACTGCCTCTCACCGGGAGGCCTTAGGGTTCTAGACCCCAAGATGCCCAGCATTTTCGACACTATCTAGATAAAGTAGTTCCGGCTGGGGCGATGCCACGCTAGTAGGAGATACCTGGTTCAGGAAAATCCCCGCAAACCGACGTAGGTCGGGACCGATCTCGCCAGTCTGCGGGGGAAGATCACAGTCTCATGGGACTGTTGACCTTAGCAGTTGACGCGTCCGCAATCATCAATCAATCAACACTAGCTTGAGAGCTAAATCGAATCCAGCCGCTGTCTGGAGGATAATTCTATCGGCCGGCAGCTCTGATCGGTAGTTTTCCCGGGTTTGTCTGTTCAACGCTAGGTGAATGCCGGAGCAGTACCCTAACGAACGGGCCGCGGACTGAGTAAGAACTGAATTCCTCAATAAATAGGCGGGAAATTAGTGAGCTGATAATCGAGAATCTCATCGTTCAGTAAAGTAGCATTCGGGAGAATGGATTCGGGAAAATGTTCGGCAACATAATGGGTCAGTAAGTAGAGAGCAGTATCAGAAAGGTTACTTGACCAAACTTGATAGATGCAAACAAAGTGCCTCATCTAAGTAAACTCGTCACACGAGACGTAGAGAATAAACACATGGGAATTGTAAGGAATAATTTCATTTCGAATTTTAGTCGTTTTCAAACATTACCTGGAAATTGCAATATTTTCTTATTTATTACCAATTTAAGCACAAGATTAATCTCACAAACATATTCACTTCGGAAATGAATGAAGTCTCTTCTTACCTTAAAGTCATGCCAGTATAAGATCCGCGTAATATTATGTGTATTTCCCCGACAGTATATTAGATATTTCTGTGTCTCACACCAACTGTACCCACTTGTCAGATTGATCATGAAGCATTATTTTTTATTATTTTTTCAAATAATTCTCTTCTCTTTGGATACTTACTTCCATTTAAAGACCTTGAATAATTCACACTTTACAATTGATTCATAAGACAAATACCAGAAGGGCGAGGAAAGTCATCGAAGTCTTCCCCTTTTTTTCAACTTTCTTTCCCCCAACTTTGTTTCGGCGAGGAGTTATTGTTTCATAGTTTATGTCTTTTATTATTAGAATCTTTCCTAACGTTCCCTGTAAAAATTGTTTTGGTTATATATATTTCTAGCTTGATCTCGAATTGCACAATAGCAAAACTGAAGTAAGTCCTTGCTCCTGATCGTAAAACCCAAAACAAAGTGTATAAAGAAGCTTCCCAGTAGATTTAATTATAATATCAATGTAAAAAATGTCAAATAATTATTTTCACACTTTAGTTTTACCTTTTTAATTAACGTGCCTAAGTTAATTGAAGACTCTAGGCAAACAAACTTGCGGGTGAAACTTGTCCTTAATTTTTTTCTTCCGGAGGCATTTTCCAGCTTTATGGGATGCCGGTTTTTCTATTATTCGAGCCGGGTACCCACTATGCCCCCTCATGGCACATATTAACCTTTACAGAAGACACTGACACACTTGCGGGCTCCTAGGTCTGTAGTCAGCAGATTCAAAGACCGTCCCCGACTTCACACATACATGAAAGACAAGGGAGAAACAACCCTGTCGTCGGCGGGACTCGAATCCGCAACCCTTCGGACCGAGGCGTTTTGAGTCGGCACACGCTCTAGCTCAGCCATCCAGGTCTTAAGCTGGTCCTTAAATAATTTTGAATATTATTCTGCAGTCTGTCGTGGCCCCCCTCTATACTTGGATTTAAACACAGGTTCAGTTAATGTAATGCAACAGTTACGGTGTCTTCCAATCGGGAGATTGAACGTCACCATAGCAATGTCATTGTAGTGACGTGTGAGCTCCCGATTGAATAACACCGTAACAGGTGATGACCTATCAAATGAAGCTCTAAATAAATCGGAGTACAACGGCGTTCTGGGAATTGGCTTGGCCCCGTTCCCCCGACTTCCCCCCGTTGACGGTGCGCGTGCGCATGCGCAGGTGCGGTCGCTGCAGTCGGCGCTGAACGAGGCGCAGCAGGCGGCCGACACGACGGCGCGCGCCGCGCAGGAGGCGTCCGGCGAGCTGGCGTCGCAGAGCGGCATGGTGGGCACGGCCAAGCAGCGCGTCGCCACGCTCGAGGGCCAGCTGGCCAACGCGCGCACCGACCTCGAGGCCACGCGCCAGGCGGCGCAGAACGCGGCGGCGGTGGCGCAGCAGGCGCGCGACAACGCCAACCACCACGCCCACCACCACCACGACGGCGGCCACCACTTCGCCGGCGGACACCACCACGGCGGCGGCGGCGACCACGGTTACCACGGCGGCTTCGGCGACGACGACGGCTTCGCGGGCTTCAAGGGGGACTATCACTACTAACGCCTGCCATCTAGCGGCCTGCCATCTGCATTTGGGTGCAGCGCGCAAAGCCAATTTCATGTAATCTCATCGTTTCGTTTTTGTACCTCACTTGTTTTTTATGCTTTCGTCTTTTTGTACCAACTTGACATTTTTACTAAGGAATAAAAAAGCTTGCTTGTTGCCATAAATTATCTTTCATTCAGTGCTTTCCTACAATATTATTTATACAATCCCTTCCTAACCAAAATGTTAGTTTCTACGATTTGTTTTCACCAATGAATACATTCCTTCCTTGTAAATAGTGACATTCTAAATACAAACGAAACAAGAAAATGAAGAACTGCCTAACGTGCAAAAATCTCATCTATTCATTCTCTCTTCTTTGAGGCGATCTTACATCATCCTCATTTCTCCCAGAGTGGTGCACGTAAACTCAAGAAGTGCATAAATAATTCAAAATACACAAAATATAAATTTATTTTTAATTTTTTACCCTTTTTCCTTCTTTGAAAAATCCATGCTTCTCACCTGTGTACACACCACCTAAAGATAACTCCCGCATGATAAGAATAACTCCTCAACTCTTCTGCCAAATTCATTAACGGCAACGGTTATGGTTATTTGTTGTCACTATCATGTTATAAGCAATTTTGCTCCTCCTGGTTAGAAAGTGATTGATAAAAGAAATGGAACTGAAATGACGACCTCTTCCTTCCTAATCTGCAGCATTCCAAGCTTCAATCGTGGAGCTCGTGATCCGATTGGATACGAATACCGCGGTCATGGTCTCGTCACACTTTAGTCTGCAGTCTCTCGAGCAGCCCCGTGGCTTCCCTTTTGTTCCGACGACTCTCCGCTCTTGGCCGACGCCGTTAACTCCCGCCCTGGTGCGCAAGGTCGCCTCCAAAGTCATCGAACCGATGGACCAAGTCTCTGGCACAGCGGTGAGCGAAGTCCCTCTGCACAGAAGAAAAGAGTTGATTTTGCAAGATGATTCGTTTTCATCAATATCCTTCGCAAAACCTGTTTCGAGGATCAAGAATAATAATTTCCTACGTCTCTTTTCCATTGTCTTGTAGGAATAAAATCTAGATATTTCGGCAAACTTATTTAACTAAAAAAACCTTTAGTGTTTCGTCAAAATTTGAATTCCTTTAACAGATTATAGGTTAATCCAAAAATGATTCCAATTTACCCAATCTTGAAAGAAGCTTTTTCTTTTAATTTGTAGCATTTTGTTATATACGAGGATTTCCAAAGGTGAGAAGCTAAGAAGATCTGTTTTTTCGAACTTTCATTGACTATATCAAATAGATAAGAGTAAAAATATAAATTTATCAAAAATTATATTCAAAAATACTTACTTTTCAACAGAATCATTGAACATTCAGGCATTTGTCTTATCTATGAGCGAGGATTTTGATCCCCTCTTCGACGAACGTTGACGAGAGATGTGCCTGAACTTCGCTATGAAGCTCCTCATTGGTCTGGAATTTTTTGGCCACGTAGCCAATTTTTCATTTCGAGGAATAAATGAAAATCTAAGTGGAGGCTATACGCACGCTAGGTAATCAAGCACGACCCTTCTACCCCAGATGTTGATTCGTTTCAGTAGCACTATGAGGGTCGGCGTTTTCACAATTGAGGCCATCTCTAGAAGCCGGCAATCCTCTTTTGTTTAAAAGTTTGCTTATTTCTTACTTTTGTGAATTTCTAATGCATTATTCTCTTCTTGCAGAAGGCGAATAACACTACGCGTCTCGCACTTGGCAGGAGTATAAATTTTAACAGAAGTCTTCATATGCTTACAAATCAGCTCAAAATGGCGATATGACATTAGTATTAACAGAGGTTATGGTGAGAGAGTTAGATTCGCTCTCTGAACTTCTCCAGTCTTTCTACTAGTCTAACGATTAAACGGTTCCATCGAGAGAGAGAAAAAGAACAGCCTTCATTAAATAAGTGGTGTAATATTCTGTCACACATTATTGTTTTTTCGGTACTTCTTCCGCAGTGTAGAGAAAGTATTGTAATGCTGCTGGGAAAACGGCGGAATTCCCAGAGAAAAACTCTTATTGCCGGGACCTGGTAACAAAAAAATGGTGAATCTTATCCCTAAATACAGGATAAGTCACCTCCTGCAGTTTTAGAACGGTTGAAGTTATTGCAATGCAATTTCCACGAAAGTGCATGAAGGAATGGGGCTAATTGATACACGTGTTCATTTCTTTTTTATCCCTTGTATTTTACAATATTTTACAAGATACTCAGGTAATGTTTTTTCAAATGGAACAATACTTTTTTTGCCTATAATTACGATAGTAAAAAGACGAATCAAATGATAGACATATTATCACATGTTAGATAAGCATTTTTTAGTAATTCTGGTATAGTTGGATCCTCTAGGTACACGCGGTTGTTAAGAACACCCAAAGAAAACAATCTAATGGTGTGAAGTCTCGGAATCGCGTGGGCCAGCACATAGTTACACTACGTCCTATGCAGCATCCTGGGAACTTAATGTTAAAAAAGTTAATCGCCTCGTTTGACTAGTGTGCAGGTCAACCATCATGCTGGAACCACATATTGACATATTTCTGCAACTTCAAATTTTCTAAAAGTGTTGGTAGAATTTTAAATAGATTTTCTGCGTATCGTGCTCCATTAAAAGCGTTTTCGAGAAAAACTGATTCCGTAATTTCATCAGCCACTATTCCACACCATACATTCACTTTCCATTGGCACTGGTGCTCTACACGCCAGAGCCAACGATTTCTCCAGTATCCAGTAATGCATGTTTCTTAAATTGTTGCCACGTCTAATGAACGTTGCTTCATCAGTAAATAAAATACGTTCTAAAAACGTACTGTCAGCCCTCATTTGACCGAAAACAAATCTGCAAAATGCCACGCACCTTTCAAAATCTTGACCTATTCAATCTTGATTAAAGCAAACGTGATAATGGTAGAATTTGTGGTGGTATACATCACACTGGATTGGCAAACACCTACATCTCTGGCAATACGTCGAGAAACTATGAGTGGGTGAAGTGATGTCATTGTTAGTACCGCGATTTCTCTTTCTTCATTTGTAGCTTTTCTCTTCCTCTTCTTATATTTCAAAGTGTCTCTGCTGGAAATACTGCATGGAGTTAATAAATATTTTCAAAAACGTCTGCAGCTGTGTTTGTTTGTAGTCAGTGGACATTTTGAACATATACTAATGTTGACGCTGCAAAATAGCCTTAGTAAATTATTTGGGAGAGCAACAGAATGATGGTTTGGGTTGCTCGCAAAGCGTGGCTACCCACTTCCTAGCTTTTTACTGACAAGGCAATCTTTTCTGTAAACACACAGCTAGAAAATTCTCCAACAATTACTCCTCGTGGCGTCATATGAATATATATATATTCTAACACGCACTCCACACACACAAAACTCTCTGGGGCGAGCATGGTCGAATGAATGGTCGATAAGCGAGCTTGTGATCTCAGGAGGCAGGATCTTTCGGGTGCGAGAAAGGTCTGAACCCTTGACACATAAAGAAAATATGGGTAATAATGAGCGTGTCTTCAAATAATCAATGAAATCAGTACACAAAATACACTCGAATTAAACAAATAATCAATTAAATTAGTACACAAAGACACCTGAATTAAACAGCAGATCACTTCGGATCGCTAAATGCACCTTTGTACAAACTTTTACAAATGGTACGTTACTTCGGCTGGCGAAACACAAATCAAAACCAACAGAACCAACAAAATGTTATCACTTTCCCTTTTGAGCCCTACTATTCTTTCTTTGCCCTCTCTCTCTCTGCCGTGCCCGGGTTTTTAAAAATGAATTTTACTGATTAGTTCTGCGGTGCCCACAAGTGCTGTCCTCGGGCTACGCACACGTTACCAGAAACATGAAATAAATTTGACTAAGTAACATGGAAATCTACTATAATACGTACAATTTAAATCATAAAAAAGAATATTTACACATTCATCAAATAGTGGAACAACTTAATATTTCCCCAATAACACATAATGTAGCCAGTTAGTTACACAACATTGTCGTAAAATTGTATAAGATTTTGGCCTTTTGCAAAATCAAACAAGATATACTTTTAGCAGAATTTAAACCTCGACGAATTTGTTTAAAAAGGCGACAGTCTTTCTATACCGAATTTAGGGAGTTTCTTACATGAACTACCACGCACATTTGCCGTTATCCACTTTCTCGCCCGCACCAATCACGAAAAGTACGCAAGTTCGGTTTTCTTTACGGCGCTCTCCAGTTCGCTCCTGGCCGACCTCGGCACTCTCGCCGCCCGGTGTCGCAGCGACGTCACTCCACCTCTCGTACGCTTCGCCCGTCCGTCACGCGTTCTGTCAAACCAGGCCCTTCTCTCGTACGCTTCATCCACTCCCGGCTCCCCTCTTCTCTCTTCTTTCGTCCTCGCCAAGAACGTGTATGCCCGCGCTCCAAGTCTCTGGCGCGTCGGAAAATCGGATCTTTGCGTTACTACACTGGGCGTCGCAACTGTACTTTGAATGGCTGCAGCGCTAACAGTCCCCATTGGATTTTACAAAACTGTACTCTGCGCGAAATGAGCACTTTTGAAACGTTCACTGTTCTTACTTGGCTCCAACCACTTTCTTTCTAACGAGCTTGCTGCTGATTACTAATATGTTCGTATTGCAATCACACTAATCCTCCACGCTCACACCACTCAATTATTCACTTTCACAACCAAATTCCTAGAGAACTTACGCGTTCGCCTACGCTACCAGACTCATAGAACTAGTGCTTTCGCCCGCGTCGCCGGAATAACAGAGAGCCTTTTCGTCGTGTCTCGTGGTATTTATGAGATTTGGCCTGGGGCAACCTCGGAGGGGTGGCCACTTCTCCCTTCGTCTTGACCGCAGGAAAAACTGTTCCGAGTTCGCACTCTTCGTCTGCCGCGGACAGATGGCGTAGTTAGCGCCTGCCGCGCGCTTCTCTCCTTCCCGTATGTCGGTGTCTTTGTGTGGGCGGCTGTGGCGATATGGGGGGTATATTCCCATATCGTTACTATATATATATATATATATATATATATATATATATATATAGTCGTATTTCTTCGAAATCTCGACAATGGGAGCGCGTTTGCACGCCAATGTATCTCAGCTGAGCAATACCAACCCTACATAATTAAATTGATAGTCGGTAGCATATATACGTGCATCTTAACGGTTTTTTTACTCAAGTGAGGCGAGTTGAGTAACTGCGAAACTGTGTTCGGTCACATTCTTTTTTTAAATAATGCTAATCTATCGCGCCTTCATTTGGAAAACTTTTAATTCTCGGAATGTTGACACTCTACAGTGTCTCCAGTATCTGGTGCGATCTCGCGAGCGTCTATGAAAGCATTTCAACTCTTCAACTCTTTGTCCTTCCAAAGAGTTTCACACGAAAGATGTTTTCGTCTTTCCCTCTGGAAGCAAACGTGCCGTTTTTGAAGAAAACAATATTGTAAGTCCGACGCGGGGCATTTAAAATACATGCTCTTTGCTGTTAATTAGCTACAAGGAATTGTTATAATGATAGGTTTCGAAGTACGGCGATGTAATTAAGTAAAGAAGTAATGTGAATTAATTTTGGCCGCTGATGTGCCAACATAATAATTCCCGCCCCTGAAGGGAATTAAACCGGGCCCGTTGTGAAGGGCCGACTCACTGTAGGAGAAGCTGCAAATAGATTTAACACTGTTGCCAGCGCAGACTGAGATGAACATCGAAGGGTCAAATCGGTACTCAAATATGGGACATCAAGCAATGACGTAGCGTGCGTGATGCTGGCAAGTGGCTTGTTAAACTGAATGCGTATTAGCTTGCGTTCGAGGCACGCAATAGAAGCCTTCCTTTTAAAACGTATCCTCGCGACGTACGGCAGCGTGATAACTCGCGATTCAAAGAGAATTCCGCTTAGTGCAACGCGCTTTGTAGACTGCAAGTTCTGAGAGAGAGGCCTCGTTAGTAAGCGAAAGAGAAATCCCAAAAGGAGAGTATAAAATAAACAATTAAAAACCATCACAGGTTAGGAGATTAACAAATAAATATATGTCCACAATGATTTGTATTGCTGCGCAAACGCTTTGAAACACTTTACTTGAAAATTCAATTTCTAAAGCGTGTCGCTCCGCCAGTATAAAATAACAGATAGAACACAAACAAAGACATCATATTAAGAACGACAATGCAACACGATACAATTTATCTCATTCGTATTTCCGCGCGCAATCGCGACTAGTAACTTAAAACACACGCGAGACGTGTTGGCTATACGAAAGAGGAGTCAAAAGAAACTGAACTAATGACCTGTAGATAACACAAAATGTAACTTAACACACGCCCGTGACGTGTTGGCAATACGAAGAAAAAAGCAAAAGAGACAAATATTGTAAAACGAACCAAGAACCTGTAAATAACACAAAATATGCACAATTTGGTACATCAGGTTTAAAAATATCAACTGTATATGTAAATCATTTTCTTCCGCTGTAGCCGAGAGAATTCGAGGAGAGAATTTGTTGGAGTACTTGTTGAGCATTAAAGCCAAGGATAGAACTTTTTTACGTATATGCTTCGCTGGAATGTCAAAAAGAATAATATGATGAAATTTTCGAGGACTGTTGACTTAATGTGCGTATAGATAAGTGATATTTGTCTTCATTAGATATTGCCCACCACTCCTGCCCCACAAAACGGATCCCCTTAAACACATTGTTTTCGTAGGTTGCTCAATTCTGACGTTCTTGAGGCTGGGTTTGTAAAGAACCCTACCTGCCAAGAACGATAAGCTTAATTTTCATTAAATTCAGCGGGAATTTTATTTTAATTCCGAGAGAAAAAAATCATAGGCGCCCTTTTTGGGGGGAAGCGGTGAGAATTAAATTGACACTCGAATTGAAATTGTATTTTGACTCAAAATTTTCTTGTTTTTCGAACGGGAAATGAAAAGATCAAATAAATAAAATATTTGTATGATTGGACGTGGGTGGCTCGGGAAGTCTCAGATCCCCGGGAGCGCCAGGTCTCATGGGCAATTCCGACGAATGGTCCCCTGAGGGAAACTATAATTAGAGTATTGGAGTTTCTTTGGTAAAATACATAATTTTTGTTCCGGTATTGTGTTCACACCTGATGCGGTTTTGACCTGCACAGTTGGAATCTGGCCCGCTGCGTCCGGGAGACACTGAGAAACTACTCTAATTTTCCATAGCGGGGGCGGAGAATCTTCAATTAAAATGACTTGATCACCTTTATTCAAATCTGGAGAAACAGACTTCCATTTTGTCCGCGCTTGTAGTGAAGTAAGATAGTTTCTAGTCCAGAATTTCCAAATAATGTTCAATTGTTCAGTGTGTGATTGCGACGGGGTGTCGCTAACTTCTGCTTTGATTCCTGATCAAAATCCAATGAGTTGAGAGCGTGTCCATAAATTAAATGATTTGGCGTTATTATGAAGGCTTCTGTATCCCCAGAACAAGCGGCCAAGGGCCGTGAGTTTAAATTACAAGTTCTACTTGTGTTAACAAAGTATGGAGTTAAGAAAGCGAAATGCAATTCTGCTCAAGAGAATGCAATTCTGTGCCAACACCAATGTAAATTAAGTAGTAATGTAGTATGTTTACCTTTATTTACTATTTTTTACTATATTTTTGAAACATATTTTTATTTTAGAGATTATTTTTATTAGGGTTGAATTTTGATGACCTAAAACATCGACAAAATCATCAATAAAATGCTTTTAATAGGTTTTTAAAGTGCCCTGAAAGCAAAGAAAATAACCTTTTTATCTTTTCAAAGAAAAAAGTTTTTTCATCTTTTCCGACGCAAAAGATTGATCTTCGTCAATGTTACTAACAAATTTCATTATTATTTTAAAACATTTCAGCATAAAATACACAATGGTTTCTCCACATTCTTCAGCGAGTAACAAGATGGTAAACAGAGATCTACGGTGCTTTATTTGTATACAAAAACATTTGGAGGACATTTAGTTAGCACGTTCTTCATCAACAATATGAATTCATTAGCAACGTTTTATTCTTCACGTACTACTTATGTTACTATATGAAACACAATTCAACAACTCTATGCAGTGCGATGGGCTACAGGATTTGCTTGAAAGGTGTCCTTGAGTTAACGATGG
>BLKR01006450.1:0-57053 GCA_011170035.1 Teleogryllus occipitalis
CCCTCGCCCTCGCCCTCGCCCTCGCCCTCGCCCTCGCCCTCGCCCTCGCCCTCGCCCTCGCCCTCGCCCTCGCCCTCGCCCTCGCCCGCGCCCTCGCCCTCGCCTTCGCCCTCGCCTTCGCCCTCGCCCTCGCCCTCGCATCGCATCCCCCTTCTCCTGCGCCTGCGCTTGCACCTGCGCTTCTGCCACGAACTTCTTTTGTCACCCCACATCTACATCTGGCTTAGGCCCCAACATTGCGTCCACAAACGCCGCCGCCGCCAATCAGGACCCCTCTCCGTCCCCACTTATGCTCGCGCCTCTTTCACCACTCTGCCCACGGTTCCCCTCCTCCATGGCAACCGCGTCCGCCTTTTAAAACGCCATCGTCACAGGCGTCATTGCCGTCATCGTCGCTCTAGTCATCGTCGCCCTCGTCATTGGCACCCTCGCCCTCGTCGCCCTCGTCATCGTCGCCCTCGTCATCGGCGCCCTCGTCATTGGCGCCCTCGTCATTGGCGTCCTCGCCATCGTCACCCTCGTCATCGTCGCCCTCGTCATTGGCGCCCTCGTCATTGGCGCCCTCGCCATCGTCGCCCTCGTCATTGGCGCCCTCGTCATTGGCGCCCTCGTCATTGGCGCCCTCGCCATCGTCGCCCTCGCCATCGTCGCCCTCGTCATCGTCGCCCTCGTCATCGGTGCCCTCGTCATCGGCGCCCTCGCCATCGTCGCCCTCGTCATCGTCATCGTCGTCGACGTCAACGTCGTCGCCGTCATCACCGTTATCATCGCAGTCATCATTGGTAGAAATGCTAACAACACTAGATATGTATCATCATAAACAAAGACCTTAACGCAAAATGGGGCAAACATGGGCAAACTTTGATTAATGTTTTGAAAACAAGATGAATTCCAGAATCAGATTCAGTTATTATCACAGCCTGTATACGCCTAGAAGGGAACTAAAACAATATGAAAAACAGGATTATAAAATTTCATTCCACTGTGACACGAATTTTCTACTTGGGATTACTAAATGATTATTATTTAATATTATGTTTTGTAGAAATACAGATTTAAAGTGCATATTTCCGGACATCGTAACCATAGCATGTACGATTCTGCTAGTCGAGAGTGAAAAATATTTGCATCGCGAAACAAACTTCTCTTCTTGCTGCGCGAGCGAAAAGTGCGCCGCGCATCACTTGTGCAACTTCAAACTTGCACTGAATGGAGTGACGTGTTTCTCCTTTCCTTTCCTGATCGGGGACGATGAAAGAGACATTTTTCTATCCCTTTCGTGTGAAATGGAGCTTCTGAAGTATATTTTTATTTTGGACATTTTGTCAACTTTCCCCTCTTCTGGCCCCACTGTGCGCCGGTCCCTATACCAGTGCCGTTTCTGCTTCCCGCTCCTCCCAACTCCGACGCCGTCACCATCACCGCTGGTGTCACCCCCCACCCACGCCATCGTGAGCGTCCCCACTGTGCGCCGGTCCCTACACCAGTTCCGTTTCTGCTTCCCCTCCCAACTGTGTCACCGTCACTACCACCGCTGATGTCACCCACCCCATCCCCCTCCTCCGCAATCGCACCATCGTGAGCGTACCCCCTGTGCACCGGTCCCCATACTAATCCTCTTTCTGCTCCCCCCTCCTCCCAAGTCCGTCACCGTCACCACCAATGCTGACGTCCCCTCATCCCCCTCATCCCCCCGAACCATCGTGAGGGTCCCCACTGTGCGCCGGTCGCTATATCAGCCCCGTTTATACTCCATCTCCCAACTCCGTCCCCGTCACCGACACCACCGCTGGCAACACATCCGTCCTTCCCCCACCCGCACCATCGTGAGCGTTCCCACAGTCTGTCACCATCACCGCTAACGTTGCTTCCTCCCCTCCTTTCCACCCACACCATCGTGAGGACCCCACTGTGCGCCGGACTCTGTACCAGTCCCGTTTCTACTCCCCTCCTAACTCCGTCGCCGCCACCGTCACCACCACCGTTGGCGTCATCCCCCTCCCCCCACCCTCGCCATCGTGAGCGTCCCCACTGTGCGCCGGTCCCTATACCAGCTCCGTTTCTGCTCCCCGCCCAAACTCCGTCGCCGTCACCGTCACCACCACCGCTGGCGACACCCCCCTCCTTCCCCCACCCGCGCCATTGTGAGCGTTCCCACTGTGTCACCCCCACCACTAACATTACCCCCTCCCCTCCTTTCCACCCGCACCATCGTGAGTGCCCCACTGTGCGCCGGGCTCTATACCACCCCTGTTTCTGCTTCCCTTCCTCCCAACTCCCATCGCCGCCACCGTCACCACCACCACTGGCGTCATCCCCCCTCCCCCCACCCCTCCTCCTCGCCATCGTGAGCGTCCCGCGCAGAGCCCTCGCCGCGGCGCCCCATGAAATAATGGCCCAGTGACGCGCGATTTGCGGGCGGCGCGGCGCCCAGTTTACGACGCGGTCCATCGCGACGCGCGATTGCCGCTTGTCAAGTGCGCGCCGCTCACGGCAGCCCGCGCACGCACTTTTTCATATGCGAGTGAGGGCGCGTGCGCGGCGGAGAGGCAGAAATTGTACGGATGTAAAAGTGAAATTGCGTCGGATGCGAGGATAATTGTTGAAGTGAATTTGCCTATTTTCAAGACTCTATCACTTTCGCAAACGAATTCTTCGTTGTTAGTTGATTTATTCATTTTTTCGTGTTTCCGGGCGCGTCAACTACTTCGGTCATTAGTCCCGTTAGTGTAGTGCATCTTTTTCCTCGGGAGATGGCGGTGATCTTCCCCCGCTGGATGGCGAGATCCGGCGCCGACCTACCGTCGGCTAGTGGGGTTTCCCCCTAACCAGACTCTCCCACTAGGGGGGCACCGCCCCAGCCGGGACAAGCTCTAAGCCCCCGACCGGTCTCCCGGAATATGTGGTAGTGTAGTGCATGTTAGTGCAAGTGTGTGTGTAAGGGGAGAGGATAGGACAAGGAAGAGGAAGGACAGATCGCGCGCGGTCCGTGGCCTGTTTGGTAGGGTACTGCTCCGGCATTCACCTGGTGTTGATCGGAGAAACCACGGAAAACTACCGATCAGAGCAGCCGGCCGCTAGAATTCTCCTCCAGACAGGGACTGAATTCGACCTAGCTGAAAAGCTAGTGTCGAAAATCCTGCCGCCGTCAGTACTCGAACCTAGGATCTCCCGGTTAGAGGCGCTGCAGTGACATCAGTTGATGCACTGAGCTACCGCTACCGGTCGTTGTTAGTGATTTGATAGAATTGCAGATCCATTTAGATCACAATTTGGGAGAAATGGGACGAGTTCAGTTATGTGAATTCGAGGTGTTTGTTACTCACTAAATGGAAATGGAAATTTATTCATTTTGATAAGTGTATTTCACGGCAAAAGTATTTTATATGCTGTTTTCAGTTAGTAGGCAATTGAAGTATTTTTATTCTACGGTTTTCCGAATTCCCGCACGGTAACTTGCGCCTACGAAAGACGTACCTGTTCATAATTTTTCCAAATGTATCGCCCACCCCAAAGTACATTGACAATGAAACATGAATATTATTCAATGATTTATACTGAATTATATCATGTCAAGAGATGCTTGGTTACTTCTTCAACATATTCACACAAATTTCTTGAAACATTAACGGTTGTTTTGCTATTACAGTAAAAATTGCTCAATGAGGAATGTATAAAATACGGAAATCTTTCTAATGTGAGCATAAATTGCGGTCCTGCCAAACATATTCTACAGTTCTACATTGCATAATGCAAAATCTTGTCTAGTGCGAAAAAATTACTGGCTCCTTGAGATTCCTCATTGAGCAAGTTTTACTGTATATTGCAATGACTAGAATAGGAGATAGTAAATAAAGAAGGGTTCTCTTCCGATGTCTCAGCACCTTCCAAAAATTTGAAGCGCATTTGGGTATGAAAAGTATCTTACTTTTGCATACGACGAAACTGAATATGAAAGATGTAGTGACCTGATCCTACAGTATAAAATTCAAGAGAATTGAACTAGCCTTACACACAATTTATTCTTTGCTTAGCAATTACAAATTTTTCTTGCTACACGGCTGGTGTTCATCTCCAAAACATCCAAAATATCTGGATTGACATTTTCGAGGGAATGGCATATTTGTGTGAAATTGCATTGAAAGTCCGTTTTAAAAAAATGCGTTCGTGATGATTTCGCAGTAATGAAAAGTCTTCTGGCGAATTCTTTTCAAATAAATTATTACACAGCAATTTTAATTTTATTAAAAGTACGTGAACAATAAACAATGAATTGCAGATACCTACATTAGATAGAACTTCTAGAGTTCCCTGCTCTTACACTTTTTATTTTTAATGTTTTTTATTTGAATCGATGATTTCAATCAAACTTTTGGAAACAGCACTACAACATAATGACTAATTAAAAATATCAAGAAAAAGGTACATTATACGTACGCTCTGTACAGTGAGTGACCACACGAATCGTATTGTAATATTTCTAATTTTAATGGCATTTCATTTCGTTTCGCTTCAATTAAAACTGTGGCCTGTTATTCGAGCAGTTATACGAGCCTATTGTGATTCATACGAAATGTTATTGCTCTTTTATTTTTGCAACTTTTATAACCTATTTAGCCATGATGGCTATTGCCATGCCTTTATGGGACGATTGTTTGAAACATGAACTGAACATTCAATTAATAATATTAAGGAAGACAATACATTACTATTATATATTTTGTCAACACATCAGCTTCAAGACTCTCATCGTTTCACATTGATACATACGGAATATCCAATAGTGTGGTGCTTCGTATTTCAGTGGTGAGTGTACTTGTCCCTTCTACCATTACAGTTCAGCGTAGTGAAATGCGTATAATGTGGGCAATGCAATCGAGTAACGGTCTCGCGACTTGTGTACACAATGCGACATTCGCGTGATGGGTTGAATCGATCCTCAGGACCCATCACACACACCAGAGATAACCATACCAGAGTGGGGCAAAATGCTTTAGAAGCGTGGTGTATACTAGTGAAATAATACTTCTCGACAGGCATTAAATAGTAGACACTCTTGTCAACACAATTTTATAAAATCATAGAAGATTTTCTGTTGCTGCAGTACTGTTTAAAAATATTTCAGAACAAAAATATTTTCGAAAAAAAGCTTGTAGAGAATTATGACAATGAATTATGACAAACTTGTCGTGTACACATTATTTCTCTGAGGCAAAATTATCTGGCAATGATATGTTGAAAACTCTAATGTGCATGAAAATAATTTAAGTTTAATGTAGAATGTAATTAAATGAATATAAAGCTTGCATGCATCATAATTTTATTTCAATACGTGAGAATAAAAAATTCTCGCTATTTAAAGAGAAGGACCACACCACCTAAACAATATCATATTTTTAATTAAGCTCATTTATAACATTCTGGGAAACCATCACACATAAATATTATTTTTCAGTATTGAATAGTCTATTATCATTAAAACTATTCTCTTCATCTAGAGCACTTTATTGAAAAAATATCGGTTCTACAATAAAATTATTTCAATCAGAACATACTAACTGAAAAAGTTTCAAAATTTATTACCTTCGCTGTGATTAACAAAATATATTTTGAATATTTCCCCAACTTAATCAAAAATAGTTCAAGCATTATGTTACTGAACTGTCACTAAAGGAAACAAGTGTTCTCCTTGAATACCTGTGCAACGCACCTGCCATAACATAAGGCAACGCAAGGTATTAGTCACGAACCACTTTATCCCGGCACTTGGAGCAGGTGCGGGCATGATTGTGTCGCATGTCTCTTTGGTCACGCGCGATGTTGCTCCATTGCGTTCGCATTCCGCCATGCCTCGACCCAACGGAGCGCGAAACTTTTTCACCGCCGCATCGCGTCACGTGACCCACGCTCGCGTACGTAATACGGTTCCACGTCGAGGCCTCACGCGAGGATAATCGGTTTTTGCATAGTTTTCCACGCGAGGGGCTGCGAGAAGGGCGCTGGCAGTCTGCTGATGTCGGTCTGTGACTTGCGCAAAAGCCCCGTAAGTCACTACTACACGTCTTATAATTATGTGACGTACAGAAACGATTATTATAATATCCTTGGGAGAGTCGCAACATTCGTACCTTAAAGGAACACTAGCCAATCTATTAGATTCATTCACTCATTCAGTTTAATTTCGCTTTTAGAATCACCTTCTCACTCGAATGAATTTGGTTAAATTTATGTACAGATGATTTAGGATTATAACCTGACACTTGACTTTAGTTACCAAGGGCAGTTATGAAGTAAAAATAGTACAATAAAAACATTTTTTCATCATAAGTTACAGCATGCTTGGTACCTATGCCATTAAATTTTAAATAAGTCGTAAGTTTGTATAAATTCAGTAGTTTATAAAATGTTTATAAAGGCCAATAAAGCACAAACCCTTACAGTTGAGAAAGCAATAATGTCGGAAATATATTAACATTACTCATGCAGTAGAAAAAGGAGTGCATCTTGCTTTATTTATACACTCACACACCCAGACACACACACACACAATATAATTTAATTAATTAATAGTATGAATATCCATATCACAGGAGAGACTAATACTATCTTATTGAAATTATCATTAAACTGATTCATATTTGCAGACACCTACTTCATTTTAGTATCTAGGACATTTCATTCTATTGACGGTATTAAGCTTTCTCAAAAGATTTGCTCGAAGTATTTTCCTTAACAATGTACCATAAACTTTCACCACCATTTCAAACTGGAAGTGGGTTTAATGTAAAATATATTGTAATTTAGGAAGCAATTCGTAATTCAAAGGTGCGTATTCGGTAAAAAAAAAACATTTTTCGTAGAGCTTCAACCATGTTACGCATTACAACTCTGAAATGTCTTCCCCTCCTTCCGTTATTATAAAGAGTGTATGTTTTCCTGGGATCCCTATTTATATATTTGCCAGGTAGGTCATGCCGTGACTTCAGAGGAAAACGTTTTCAGTAAAGGCCAGGCTGCCTATTAACATATTTTTGTATTTTTTTAGTAAATTTCAATTCTACGGACCCTTATTGCAGTACAATATTGATAATTCGTTGCTACAACATTACCATTAATACACGTTCTAGCCTAGTAACCTTTTGATTACTCTATATGCTTTATTTCTGCTGACCACAGAGTAGTTTGCAATTAGCAATCATAATTCTAGACTCTTTACACCCTAACCCTATTGTATTGTCATGACGTTTTATAGTTTCAACCTAAATATATTAGCAATCATAATCCAAGACTATTTACACCCTAACCCCATTGTATTGTCATAACGTTTTATAGTTTCAACCTAAATATATTACACGATTTTATACCTGAAACTAACAAGTAATTTTATGGCGTAACGTAGTTTGCATATGCAATCCCTTCCCTGTCTCTCTCTTATATTCCCTTTCCTCTCCCACTCACCATTGTCTTTGCACGCACATTCCCAGACATTTCCGCGCCGTTTAAATACCGGACGTCCGTGTAAGCTCATGAGGCCGGCGCGCCTGAAGTGATATCGTTGGCGGTTCGATGCACACCATGCAACAGCGATTTGCCACACCCCAACCTCTATACTCGCTGCTACCGAGGGCAAAGTCATATTATTATTTTGTTATTTACGTTAGTAAACACGCACTTAGCCCCTTAGCAACCAACCATTTAAATACTGCTTTAAGAGCGCGTCCATAGCAACGGCCGCTAAAATATTTTTAATGGACTCTCGATCATTTTAGCGGCCGTTGCTATGAACATTAGTTGCTCGCATTAGCAGAAAAAACATTCAACTGTCTGATCACAAACAAAGCATACAGTACCACCAACCCTTGCTACAGAAAATCAAGAGTAATGACAATTCTGAACTCGCGAAAGTGATAAAAGTTTATTTTTAATGAGCGATAAACTAAAATAACAAAAACTAACAAAAATCATTGTATGTAACTCGTCATCTATTAGTCTTTAAGGACTTAGCCGGAAGGTTAACTACTCGGCTTCGCTATCGCTCTACCTCGCAGTTAACCTTCCGGCTGCGTCCTTAAATACTCGTTTAGAGGACTCGTGACATAAATATCTATTTTTCGATAAACTATTATTTTTAATGTATTCCTGCGTAATATTTAGGCTACAAGTTTATTTTCAAACATAATACAATAAAGTAATATTTTCACAAATACAAGTGGATGGAATTACTTTGAAAAATGTCATTTACAAGCACAGCTCCAGTTGTGAATGTATTGCCTTTCAATCCCCAAAGGTTTGCGAATTTGTAATGTGGAAAATACGATATGAAAATGAATGGGTGTCCCTGAAATATTGATACTTAATATTGTCCGTGTCTTTGATTTGGCAAATCTATCAATATTCCGACAGTCATTAATTATCCCTTGTTTCAAATGTATCTTCAGTGTCAGCACGTGTGCACATACTGTTACATTTATTTGAGGGAAAAAAGAGAATAGGTATTGAAACTGTGAACATCCTACGCTAATGTTGACGAATCAAACTTACAATTTTATTATAATATCAAATGTCAGCAATTAATAAAAAAGTGAGATAAGTATGAACATCGTATGTCACTTGAAGGTGACCCTTGGTAGTGTTTCAACACTGCTTCTTTTGATGGTAGATACGTTATATTCTGTTATATTTCTTCTCTGTTATATTGACATTGAATTGATTGATTGATTTTTTCGTGTTTCCGGGCGCGTCAACTGCTTTGGTCATTAATCCCGTTTGTGTAGTGCATGTTTTTTCCGCAGAAGATGGAAGTGATCTTCCCCGCTGAATGGCGAGATCCGGCGCCAACCTACCGTCGGCTAACGGGATGTTTCCTCCAAACCAGGACTCTCACAGAGCGGGGCACCGCCCCAGCCGGGACAAGCTCTAAGCTCCCGACCGATCTCCCGGAATATGTGGTAGTGTAGTGCATGTTAGTGTAAGGGGTTAGTGTAAGTGTGTGTGTAAGGGGATAAGATAGGACAAGAATGAGGAAGGACAGATCGCGCGCGGTCCGTGGCCCGTTTGTTAGGGCATTCGCCCGGCTCCGGCATTCGCCTGGTGTTGATCGGAGAAACCACGGAAAACTACCGATCAGAGCTTCCGACCGCTAGAATTCTCCTCCAGACAGCGACTGAATTCGACCTAGCTAGAAAGCTTGTGTCGAAAATCATGCCGCCGTCAGGACTCGAACCTAGGACCTCCCGGTCAGAGGCGCTGCAGTGAGATCAGTTGATGCACTGAGCTACCGCTCCCGGTTTGACATTGGATGAGATTGCTAGAAAATTGGAGAGTGGAGAAGAATCTGGCGATATTTCCTCCAGAAGATGGTGCTGTCGCGGATGAAGAAAACGGAAAGGCTTTAAAAGGGGTCTATGCCAGGAAAAATTTTGGGAATCCTTGGTTTAAAATTTAGATTATCCCAAATGATCACTTCTATTATCTTCTATTATCTATGCAAGGAAAGAAGCTGTTGTATTCGTAGGGAATTGTAGTTTGCAATCATTCTTACTTACGATCAAACCTTTTTGGTGCTAATTCAGCATTTATGTAAGTCGTATATGCTGATTATTTGAATTTCAACCAGTGATTTGGTAAAGATTTTACGCAAATGTCACAAGGTAAATAAACAGCGACCACGGTATTTGCAAATTCGTTCGGAAAATCGGCAATGAGTTTGATATCACCGATATCAATAATAGTGATCCTAGAAACACATTTTGTAACACTACAAAGAAAGTATATATCTGGAAGCTAAGGTCATTAGTTTGGTTGATTGATTTTTCGTGTTTCCGAATGCGTCAACTGCTTTGGTACCGTAAGTGTAGTGCTTTTGTTTCTCTCGGGAGATGGCGGTGATCTTTTCCTGCTGGATGGCGAGATCCGGCGCCGACCTACCGTCAGCTAGCGGGGTTTCCCTCCAACCAGGACTCTCCCACCAGCGGGGCACGGCCCCAACCGGGACAAGCTCTAAGCTCGCGACCGGTCTCCCGGAATATGTGGTAGTGTAGTGCATGTTAGTGTAAGTGTAAGTGTGTGTGTGTGTGTGCGTGTGTGTGTAAGGGGAGAGGATAGGACAAGGAAGAGGAAGGACAGATCGCGCGCGGTCTGTTGCCCGTTTGTCACGGTATTGCTCGGGCATTCGCCTGGCTTTGATCGGTTAAACAAGGGAAATCTACTTATCAGTGCAACCGGCCGTCAGAATTCTCTTTCAAACACTGGCTGAATTCAACGTAGCTGTCCAGCTAGTGTGAAAAATCCTTCTTGGTGCTCGAACCCTAGTACGAGCCTCTCGGCCAGAGGCACAGTGACATCAGTTGATACTCTGAGCCACCTAAGACTGTTTGCAACGTTGGTCGTCACAGCAACATAACCCAACGCCATCCATTCTCACTGAGCCAGCCTTTAGAGACGCAGGTATCACGGGTCAGACCGGGTTAAATCCAAACATTCTTGACTTCACGAAACAATTTCCCATTTCATCTAACCGCATCCTGTTCATCAGCGTCGGCCACTAACATCCCTTTGGAAGAGCGTCCGTGGCGTTCCCCGCAAATCCTTCTGCGTGCACGATCGCCAGTCACGCACCGCGCACGGAGCGTTCAAGCGCAGGTGCTAACAGCGCCGGCAGAGCGCACGGGCGGTCGCCCGCGCCTCCGCCCGTCCACTGCCCGCGTCTCCGCCCTTCCTCCGCCCTTCCTTCGCCCGCGTCTCCGCCCTTCCTCCGGCTTTCCTCCGCCCTTCTTCCGCCCTTCTTCCACCCTTCCTCCGCCCTTCCTCCGCCCTTCTTCCACCCTTCCTCCGCCCGCGCCTCCGCTCTTCCTCCGGATTTCTTCCACCCGCGTCTCCACCCTTCTTCCGCCCTTCTTCCGCCCTTCTTCCGCCCTTCTTCCGCCCTTCTTCCGCCCTTCTTCCGCCCTTCCTCCGCCCTTCCTCCGCCCTTCCTCCGCCCTTCCTCCGCCCTTCCTCCGCCCTTCCTCCGCCCTTCCTCCGCCCTTCCTCCGCCCTTCCTCCGCCTTTCCTCCGCCCTTCCTCCGCCCTTCCTCCGCCCTTCCTCCGCCCTTCCTCCGCCCTTCCTCCGCCCTTCCTCCGCCCTTCCTCCACCTTTCCTCTGCCCGCGCCTCTGCCCGCGCCTCTGCCCGCGCCTCTGCCCGCGCACTCCGCCCACGCCACCACCCCTGCCGGCGCCTTCACGTCCGCCAACGCCACCACCTCCGACCGCGCCTCCACCTCCGCCCACGCTTCCACCCACGTCTCCACCCACGCCTCCACCCACGCCTCCACCCACGCATCCACCCACGCACCCACCCACGCCTCAATCCACGCCTCAACCCACGCCTCAACCCACGCCTCAACCCACGCCTCAACCCACGCCTCAATCCACGCCTCAACCCACGCCTCAACCCACGCCTCAACCCACGCCTCAACCCACGCCTCAATCCACGCCTCAACCCACGCCTCAACCCACGCCTCAACCCACGCCTCAACCCACGCCTCCGCTCGGTCCTCCACCTCCGTCCGCGCCTCCACCTCCGCCTGCGCCAATAGGTCACGCGGGAGCTGCGCGAGCGAGCCAGGGTGCGAGCGAGCGGGCGCGCGCGTTCGGCCGGTCGCGTCGGCCGCGGTCGATAAGCGCGGGGTCGGAGGTCAGCGGTCGCGCTGCCGCTGCCGCCGCCACCACTGCCGTTGCCGGTGGAACGGGAGGAGGAAGCATGCGAGGTGGTTCGGAGGAGGTTTGATGGCGATGATGAGCTGGGGAGGGGAGGGGGAGCTGACCGAGAATTACACGGGAGGAACTTACTGGACGGGACGGCGATGTGGCAAGGTCGTTGCGGAAAGTGGGGGGTCAGAGGCGGCCAGGGACGGAATAGGGATGGTGCACTGCCGGGATAGAGCCGGGACAGAGCCGGAGCAGCAACGGGGCAAGGCCGGGGACGGGGCGGGGACGGGATGGGGCGGGGACGGCCGGCGCGGGGCGTGGCGGGACCGGGACGGGAACAGCGGGAAAGGCGGAACGGGGCGGGAACGGGGCGGGAACGGGGCGGGAACGGGGCGGGAACGGGGCGGGAACGGGGCGGGAACGGGGCGGGAACGGGGCGGGAACGGGGCGGGAACGGGGCGGGAACGGGGCGGGAACGGGGCGGGAACGGGGCGGGAACGGGGCGGGGGCGGGGACGGGGCGGGGATGGAGCGCGGACGGGGCGGAAACGTGGCAGCAACGTAGCGGGAATGGAACATGGAGGGAGAAGAAAAGAGGCCGGATAGTAACGGGGCGAGAATAATAGGAAGGAGGGCTAAGATATGCGCAGGCATAACGCATAACGCGCAGACGATAGGCATAACGCGCAGACGATATGTGCCGGGACGGAGCAGGGAAGGAATGGGTTCGGAAGAGAAGGAGGGGCGGAGAGTTAGCATCACGAAAGCAAGTCTGGAAGAAGGACGATAGCGAGTCAGAAGTGGAGAGAAATGCAGACTATGGCTTGGCTACTGTGTGGATCTCTTGTCGGGGAGTAATGAAGGGAACTGAACGAGCGATGATGGGGCAATGAAGCTCAGCGAGGAATCTGTACGTTCACAAGAGCGGTGAGGAGTGGCACAGGGCTACCCGGAAAGGCGATTCGTTGCAGGAAACAATGCAGAGGTAAGGCGATGAGAAGCAGCAAAGCAAAGTGATTATGCTAGGCTGGGGGAAAGGAGTAGAAAGAGGGAGAGGGACAGTCGTGGGGCGGATCCAGAGGGAGGGGAGAATGGGGGCCATCGCCCTCCCCTAAAAGTCTAGAGTTTTCGTTTGCTTCCTACCTGTCTTTGCCCAAATTGATTTAAATATTTTGTTCGAGTTACGTAATTATTAAAAAAGTAATATTGCAAAATATCATATAACACTGCAAAAATAATAAAAGTGTCACAAATCTGTTTGTTATTGAACAAAATTCTATGCCCCCATAATAAAGATCAGCTGAATCCGCCCCTGGAGGAAGCCGGCAGCAAATCTTGTAATGGTGGGGTAGAGAAAGAGGACAAAGCTAGTCGGGGTTGTTCGGGGTGAAACATTAAGTGAGAAAGGGAGGCGATGGGGAAGAGGATTGGACAGGCAAGATCAAAGCGAATGGTAGAGATTCTCTGATGCAGACAGACGTGAAAGATAGGGAGTCAAATATGATGAAGTAAGCCTGGATTGATTGATTGATTTTTTTCGTGTTTCCGGGCGCGTCTACTGCTTATGTCATTAGTCCCGTTAGTGTAGTGCATGTTTTTTCGGGTGATGGCGGTGATCTTACCCCGCTGGATGGCGAGATCCGGCACCGAGCTACCGTCGGCTAGTGGGGTTTCCCCCCAACCAGGACTCTCCCACCAACGGGGCACCGCCGCAGCCGGGACAAGCTCGAAGCTCCCGACCGGTCTCCCGGAATATGTGGTAGTGTAGTGCATGTTAGTGTTAGTGTAAGTGTATGTGTGTGTAAGGGGAGAGGATAGGACAAGGATGAGGAAGGACAGATCGCGCGCGGTCCGTGGCTCGTTTGGTAGGGTACTGCTCCGGCATTCGCCTGGTGTTGATCGGAGAAACCACGGAAAACTACCGATCAGAGTAGCCGGCCGCTAGAATTCTCCTCCAGACAGCGACTGAATTCGACCTAGCTGAAAAGCTAGTATCGAAAATCCTGCCGCCGTCAGGACTCGAACCTAGGACCCCCCGGTTAGAGGCGCAGCAGTGACGTCAGTAAGTAAGCCTGGAGATGATGTGAGGTGGAATGGAGCAGGCGAGCACGATCATAGAGGCACTACATAGAGAAAAGTGCGATAAAATGGGTGAATTTGACGAGGCTTGAGGAGAGAAGGGGCAAAATGAAGCAAACATCGAGAATAATAGGATGGCACACGGCGAGATGGAACACGATAGGTGGGGTGGAAATATACGAAATAGGATGGAAGGTTCGTGCGAGATTTTGCAGGCGGGGGTGGACAGAGGAGTCGGGCAAGAAGAATACGACAAATCAAGACTGGTTTCATGAGACTAGGCCACACAACAGTTGAGAAGATCGAAGAAGAGCATGATGGCCCGAGACAGGACACACTGGAACGGAAAAGGTCTCGGTAAGTTAGGGTAGGGCAGGACAAGTCAGGGCAGGACGAGTCCGGGCCAGAAAGATTAAGTCGAGGAAGGGCAGATTAAATGGAGGCAGGGTAGGGAAGGGCAGCAACCGAATGGGAAAGGGCATTGCGGAATATAGCGTTATTTAACTGAAACACAGGGAGTGCGAGTGCAAGCAAACAGGGCGGTGGGGACAGTGATGCGGGGTGGTGCGGTGAGAAACTGGCGAGGAGATGCGAATCCGTCAATCAATCAGAGATCGCTCTCGGCGAAATCTACATCGGTGGGCGAGGATGGATAAAGCACAGATGTTGATGACAGGGAGAACGTTGATGGGTGGCAGTATGTGATTGGGCGCCTCAGCGGACAGGTTCATCGGTTCGCAGATAGGTATCTAATAATAACTTACCATCCTTCTCACAGATCAAAATTTGCCTTCTTAGATTTTATGTATTTCTTGTTACCCACAGTTCCGAATCTTCGATGCCATCCACGAATAGCATCGTACCATCGGCCTCATTGCTAGCGTAATTTTCCCTTCATCAGTTTATTTACTTATTTATTTATTTATTTAGTCAAAAACAGTCAAAAACTGTATGTGACGTATGGGGGAGAAAATCATCTGCGCACGCACAGTTTTACTTTTTACGAAGTCGCCAAGATCATCGCCATTCATAAAAAAATGCCGTAGTTTTGAATGTGTTTTGATTACGAAGTTCTTTCAAAATCACAATGAATTGAAAGTAAGAAATCAGTGAATGTACGTATATTTAGCGGTTATATGTTACCACAGGATACAGAGAGTCCATCTTGAAATAACGTGTACAGCGAAATGAAATGAGGCATTACTGAAAGTGTGAGAGGTATTGGTCTGGCAGCGGCTGAGGTAGCTCAGGACGTCAACTGATGTCACTGCGATGACTGAGCGGGGGGTCTTAGTGTTCACGTCCCGACGTTGTCACAATTTTCGATACTAGCTAAATAGCTAGATCAAATCTAGCCGCCGTCTGGGAGAGAACTCGACTGACAAACTGCTCTGATCGTAGTTTTCCGTAGTTTCTGCGATCAACACCAGATGAATGCCGGAGCAGTACCCTCACTAACGGGCCACAGACCGCACGCATTCATTCCTTCCTCTTCCTTGACCTATACTCACCCCTTACTTACACATATGCACTAACACGCACTACACTGCCACGTATGTCGTAAGTCCGGCTGCGGCTTGTTCCGGCTGCGACGTTTCCCACGCTCGTGGGAGATACCTGGATGGGGAAACCCCGCAAGCTGCTGTGTCAGTAGACGCCGGATCTCACCATCCAGTGGGGGAAGATCACTTCCACCTCCCGATGAAAAAACATGCACTACACTAACGGGACTAATGACCTCCGTAGTTGACGATCCCGTTATCACTAATCAAGTCTGGCGCACTCAATTACCTGCTTACGTCGCTGAATTTAGAGCGATATTTATAAGAAATGACCATTTTGACAACTAGTGCTGGCACCAAAACTGAAGGTTCAGTGATAGTTGTGTCCCTGAGTCCAATATACTCTCCTCCTTCCATTCCTCCTTTTGTAGTTGGCAAACTTGTTTCGACGCTTCCTTTTGTAAGGTCCTCGTCCGACGAAAATATAGTGCACCACGAGAAATAATTGAAATTAGGAGTTGCAGTGGGATGTGCTCTTCTCTAAAAACCCTTTTTTATAACCATTATATTGAATTTACGTTTTGTATGAACATTTTTATGTTTGTTTTAAAACCGAGAATTGATTGTAAGATGAGTACTGGTTTACGTGTTTTCTGGCGCCTAAGCTGTAAGGTTGCGAGCTGTAATTACATTTGTGGCAGTTTCCTTTTCTTGAATATGAGAGCATGCTAAGAGATTCTTTCATATACGTAATTAAATTTCAAAATTTTTCGGACTAGCTGAACGTGCACATACCTCATCGAAATCGTCTTCTACATAGTGGTGTCATAACGGGAACCATAACCAAACACTTCACGCAGAGGCGTCGCTGAACAGCTGTCGCTGCGGAGGGATACTTCTCGGAATTACATGTAATGTTCACTTGTTTAGCGAATTGTCATTTTGGCTTATACTTAGGCGCATTTTTCTATACACTACCAATTTCAGGAAGGGATTTACCCCAACCTTCACTGCGGAGATGTTCACATGACCTAACTGGTTAGTCGGTTGGTTAGAGATTCTGGGCGCATCAACAGCTTAGATCATTAGTCCCATGAGAGTAGTGTATGTTTTTCTTTGAGAGATGGCGGTGATCTTCCCCCACTGGATGGCGAGATCCGGCGCCGACCTACCGTCGGTTAGTGGGATTTCCCCCTAACCAGGACTCTCCCACCAGCGGGGCACCGCCCCAGCCGGGACAAGCTCTAAGCTCCCGACCGGTCTCCCGGAATATGTGGTAGTGTAGTGCATGTTAGTGTAAGTGTGTGTGTGTGCAAGGTGAGAGGATAGGACAAGGAAGAGGAAGGAAAGATCGTGTGTGATCCGTGGCCCGTTTGGTAGGGTACAGCTCCGGCATTCGCTTGATGTTGATCGGAGAAACCACGGAAAACTACCGATCAGAGCAGCCGGCCAATAGAATTCTCCACCAGACAGCGACTGAATTCGACCTGGCTGAAAAGACAGTATCGAAAATCCTGCCGCCGTCGGGACTCGAACCTAGGTCCTCCGGGTCAGAGGCGCTGCAGTGACGTAAGTTGAAGCCCTGAGCTACCGCTCCCGGTGACCCAACTGTGAGAAGGGGCGTGGCAGCGAGCGCGCTGCGGTTAGGAACCACGCGGAGACCCTGTCAATCAGCGGTCGCCCCCTCCCGCGCTGCTCGATGAGCCTGCACGAGACAGGTGACAAAGCAGGCCGGCGGCACGTGGCTGTTATCTTGTTGCTGTTTCCATTAGAGATCCCTAATGTTCTACAAGCAGAATGTGCTTCCGTACAAGGCCGTCCTTATCGTCATCGCATGTACTTAGATACCTCATTATGTCTTTACGTGCGTGCATACAAGGAATGATCTCCGGAAATAACTTTTTTTTAATTCTACTGTTCCTCAATGTGGCCAAATTTCAATGTTTGATCAAATAATTGAGTTGATATTCCACAAGCAAGAGAAATAAATTTCTAACATAAATCTCTTTTTTGTTCACTTTTGAATAAAGATAATCGTAAAATGTTTTTAAAAAAATTTATTAGTATAGAATACATCACATTTTTTTAGAAATGGACAAGCAACTAGAACTCAATATGGAAATTTAGTTATGTCATTCTTCATGTCAAAACTTGACTTCGAGCTTTGAAATGTAAAGCAGGAGATAGGTTGATTGTGTGAATCAACACTTGCAATTTTATTGAACCCCTCGATGGACTGCAGAGCAAGACGTTAGTAGCTAACCCAATACATATACATACATTTATTTGAACTGCAATTGGGTATGAACCGGTGGCTGTTAATTAACAACAACAACAACAACAACAATAATAATAATAATAATAATAATAATAATAATAATAATAATAATAATAATAATAAAGATAAAATACTGCACTGCACTACACTGTTTTGCTTTGAATTACACAGACCCTTACACGAAATCAGGAAATGCATCCTGCAATGCTTACGTTAATTACTACTCGCTCTCTGGCATTATTGGAACTCGTCTTTTCTTCGTTTCCTGATAAGTTTCCTGATTCTTGGGCAAAATCATGTTTCTTAAAATAGACATCAAGACTCATAATTTCAAAGCTATGAAAGGAGATTGGCAAACATTTATTATTCAAAAATCGTAAGAAGAATAAAGAACTAAATGATACATCAATCACATATGATAGCAATGAATCAACGTAACAGTGAAATTTTAAGAATATTATAGAAGAGTAAAAACTTTTCCTAAATGGCAATTTTCACTGAAAAATTTGAAGCAATTTTTTTAAAAAGGGGTATAAGCATTACAGTAAATGCAAAATGTGAAGCTCTTTTTCACATGAATCTATTGATTTATCGAAAACCTTTAATAAAAGTCATTTGAAGCACTTCTTCTCACAAATGCAATAATGTATTTAAATCGATGGAAATGTGCATATTAACAATGTGAGAGATATCATTAAAAATTACATTTGTGTAATTTTGAAAAAATAAATGTATACACCAAAATAAACTTTACGTCATTTTGAACAGTGCACTTAGCACTATCTATTGGAAAAGTCTGAAGAAAAAATTTGGAGACATTTTGAGAAAATGGTGTTGATCCTTTCTTAAAATGCGGAATTTGGAGCTCATTTTAACAGAAAATTGTTGAGTTTTCGAGAAATTTTATCTGATAGTATTTGAAACACATTTCCTCATAAATACAATAATGGGAAAGTCCGGGGGGTTAATGTTAAGTACGCCAAAATTATCTGAATGTCAAAATCGCAGAGCATTGACTCAAGCCAGATGGACAAGTATTTTTTCTGTTTGGAAAAAATCGCTTAGTTTAGGCGTTAGTGTTGTTCACATACACCAGACAGACAGAAAAAACCTCCGTCTTTCAATTGATTTTTCGGCATCAAGGACCCATGAAACAGGGATACCGGATACACCAAGTGTTAGAGGATTTTGTTCTTTTAATTTAGCAACTGGATTGATCGAGTATCGTTATCAGGGCCCGAAAATAATTTTTTTCTGCCGAAAATTCGCCGGTTTTTCGCGCAGCATTACATAACTTTCTCTACACTTCATATATTACTCTGTATACACGTACTTAAATGAGAAAGTAACTAGAAGTGCTACAGAATGGCACAGACTTTCTCGTACCACATTTTTCTAATTTCGTTGGTGAGGTCTGGCTTTAAAGGTCGTCTTCCATTCTCTCACCAGCTGCCATCTATCGTCGCCTAAAGTACATTTTTTTGACAATTTCACAACTTTTTGCTTTTCTAGTAGTACAGCTGAATCATTACTACGAGAATATAAAGAAGAGTAAAAACTCGTACTAAATAGAAGTTTCCATTGAAAAATTCGTAGTAGTTTGTAAAAAAAATGGCGATTAAGCATTACTGTAAATGCGAAATTTAAGCTCTTTTAACTTGCATCTATTGGGTTTTCGAAAAACTTCATTTGAAGTCCTTTGAAGCACATCTACTTACAAATGTAATAATGCATACAAATCGATGGAAATGTCCATATTAACGACGTGAGAGGTATTTCAAGAAAATTACATTCGTGTGATTTTTTGAATAATAAAGGATTACACAAAAATGAACTTTACGTCATAATAAACAGTGCAATTAGCACTATCTATTGGAAAAATTCGAAGAAAGAATTTGGAGGCATTTGAGAAAATGGCGTTTGAGCATTTCTGAACACGGTCAGACGCACATACGAACGTTTTCCTTTCAATTATTTTTTCGGCATAAAGGACTCACAAAACAGGAATTCCTGCTACACCACGTGTTAGAGGATTGTGTCTGTTAATTTAGAAACTGGTTTTATGCACTTTTTTGCCACCAGAGTCCGTCAAAGATTTTTTCCGCCGAAAATCCGCAGATTTTTCCCGCAGCATTAAATAACTTTCTCTATATTACGTGCATTACTCCGTATACATGCACGTAAACGAGAAAATAAAAAGCAAAAATAATTTCAACCTTCACTTGGAAAGAAGGAATGATGAAAAATCGATATGCTGCCGCGCAGAAAATATTTTATCAATAATAGGTTTCTGAACCATTTAAAAAACACTTCCACCATCCACCCAGTTTATCTTTAAAAGGTTATTAACAAGGATACTCTACATGAATAATGTAGAGTATATGGGTTCATGAATAATCATTTGCTTAATATTGGCTGTTGATAGTAAACAAGTTTCAGCCCATAATGTATTACGTCAGAATATTTTCGCGTTTCCCAGAATAATACGTCCATTCTGTAAATGCAGGACCTATGTCATATGACGGTCACTTTCAGGATAATCCGCTAAATTTGGTATTTATCTCCCTCTGAGTACACAGAGAAGTAAAGAAACACGTAGAAATGAATTAAACTAGTTCAATTTCTACATTTCATAACACACAATCCTTTCTGCCGCTTAATTCGGCCGTTTATTCTCTTGAGAATTTGTTGTTTTTAAATTTTTTTAATGTATTCTGCAATCACATTGTATTATAAGCTAAGTTTCTGCACCACAAGTTTCATCTGACCTGATCAGACATTATAGTGCATCATTTTAGATAAATTTTAAAGCAATGCCATACAAGCTCGGCGAGAGCTATGTTCCGACAATCTCATTACTTCAGTGCATCGTCGTGCTATTTCTGCGCCTGTTCTCAATTGGTAGGAAATAGCACATCGCCCCGTCCGTAATTCACTTGCACAACAATCTCCGGCGAAGGCAGCCTCATTATGACAGGCTTCCTTCATCATATACTCGAGCATGGTTGCTATCGTCCTCAAGAGGAAAAAACCGGGAATGGTAGCTCAGTGCATCAACTGATGTCACTGCAGCGCCTCTGACGGGGAGGTCCTAGGTTCCAGTCCCAACGGCGGCAGGATTTTCGACACTAGCTTTACAGCTGGGTCGAATTCAGTCGCTTTCTGGAGGAGAATTCTAGCGGTCGGCTGCTCTGATCGGTAGTTTTCCGTGGTTTCTCCGATCAACACCAGGCGAATGCCAGAGCAGTACCATACCAAACGGGCCAGGGACCGCGCGCGATCTTTCCTTCCCCTTCCTTGTCCTACCCTCTCCTCCTACACACACACACTTACACTAACATGCACTACACTACCACATATTTCGGGAGATCGGTCGGGAGCTCAGAGCTTGTCCTTGCTGGGGCGGTGACCTGTTGGTGGGAGAGTCTTTGTTAGGGGAAACCCCGCCAGCCAACGGTAGGTCGGCGCCGGATCTCGCCATCCAGCGGAGGAAGATCACTGACATCTCCCGAGAAATAAACATGCAGTAAACTTAAGACACTAATGTCCTAAGCAGTTGACGCGCCCGGAATCACCAACCAATCTATCAACCAACTAACCAACTCAACAGAAAAATACGTATTGGCTGAACAATTACTTCCATGGGTGTTGGGAATAGAATTCTAATACGTTGAAAATAGGAGAAACACTTATTTATCAAATACTGCTATTATATTAAAAAGCAATATCGTGGAGAAACTAATCAGAGGTATCGTGATGAATGTTTAAAAACATGACGTGGCAATTTGTAGATGTAGTCTTAGACCATAGTTATTATTAATTCAGGCACTGCAATAGAAATGATATGTTTCAGTTCTGTGTTGAGACCTAGTGAAATTTGGTGGTGATCGACGGTGACGGTTAGGGAAATTTGAGTTGTCTCTAGAAATCTAGACGTTTTAAATAGCGTTGTTTTAATACTATTATAAATTACAAATAAATTCAGGCAATTGGAAACTAAGGACTTCAGAGTGATGCCATACTCACATTCAGATTAAGACCCAATTTAATTTGCCTGAATCATCGCTCAAACCTTTATCAAATTGAACTTCCTTACAATGGCATAATCTGAAAATAGTAATCTAGTTTTTTCCAAAACAGTAATTTTCCATCGCTGCTACCACATACAATGGCAAGATGTAACAAATCTGTTAATGAGAGAAAATTGTGTTTTAACTCATTTCTCATTTTCAACATCTACATCAAAATTGTAAGTAAATGACAAAGTTATAACTGACTGAATTTTTCCTAAAGAATATTAGTTGTAACAGTTTGAATGAAGCCGTCATAGTCATCAACACATTCGCTGCCAACACTGTCTTAATTTGAAACATCACTGATCACGTTTTGCTTGATCTGAAACATCGGTATCACAGTAATATTTATCGCTTGAAATGTTGTCGGAATCATCTTTAACTTTGTCGAAGTCGTTGAAATCTTGTAGAAAAAGAATGCAGTGTACCACTCCCTTCTGTTAGCAATCGAAGTCTCTCCGTAAGAACGCAAAATTCTGTCAGCATTTTGACTCGACTCTAACAAGGCCATGACTATTCTTTAGTGTTTTGGGATGTAACAACGCTTTGTGTAGAGAAATAAAGTTGTCAGGTATCTAATGTCACTTTCTGATAAATGAGTGATCTCCACCAGAGAAGCCCTTATTAAAGAAGATACGATTGCAAGAGACGATTAGACACTGGTACCTATCCCAAGCGACGGACTTGTACGACAGTAGCATAGAAATGTTGATCAAACGATATGACAAATATCTCAATTTTGTAAGTGATTATGTGGAGAAAAAGTGACACATCTGATGTCCTTGCAATAAAAAAAAATATTTCAAGAACTTTTGTTTTCTGTTTGTTGACGGCCAAGGGAATCATGCTTTCTGAATACGCCTCGTACATTTGAAGTGGAGGATCTTATTGACCTTGAAAAATAATAAATTAAGCAAGCGGTCTGCCAATCAATTTCGTTCTTCAAAATCTGAAGTTCTATCTTGGTGAATCAAAGTAGCCTAGGGCATGTCGAAAACTTTGATAAATCGGACTCAAAGTATTTCTTTTTCATCCCAGATTAGAGCAAACGTTCTTCTGCAATTTCTCAATACCATTCTCATTTTTATTAACTCTGGTGTCGCTAATAACGGCGGAAAAATGCATTACTTCATAATTGATGTTTTCTTCTTTTCTTTCTTTGCAGTCTACTGCTTTTCTCCTTCTTTTGTCCTCCTTTTACCCGTATTTTGCAATTCTCCTTCATGTTCTTTTCCTCCTTCTGTTAGTTTCCTTTCCTTCCTCCTCTTTTCACTCCTCTCTTTTCTCCTTCACGTTTCCTTTCTATCTTGTTTTTCTTTTTCTAATTCTTCATTTTTATTTTTTTAACTTCGTTTTTTGTTTTATCGTTATCTATGTTCTACTTTCCCTTCTTCTTCTTCTTCTTCTTCTTCTTCTTCATCTCCATCTAATTAATCTTTTTTATTTCATTTTCACATCTAGTTTTTCTTTGTTTTACCGTTATATATTTTCTTCTTTTCTATCTTCATCTTCATCACCTTTTCCTAATTCATCTTCCTTATTTATTTTTTACATTAAGTTTTTTTCGTGTTACCGTTACTTGCCTCCTTCGTGACGTCGTCGTCGTAGTCGTCGACACAGCCTGCGGCGGCGGCGTCATCCCCGCCACCAGGCACAGATGTAAAGCACGTAACAGCGGCGACTTGGAGGCCCTGAAGGAGCCCGGACGCCCGACGAAAATCCCAGAGCGACCCGAGTGGCAAACGAACGACTCCCCGGAGGCCAGGCCAAACTTTTAAACGCTTCGCCGCGCGGATCTGAAGTTTAACGACAACTTGGAGCAACCTTCGCGATGATAAATTGAACCCGGGAACACGACTTGCGAGCGGAACTTTTCATGCGGCCATGAAATGCGCCGAGCACTTAACAAATTTGTTACTCAAAAATGTGTACCTTCACGGATTGAAGAGAAATGTCAAGAGCATCTGAACATTAGAAAATTAAGTTTCGGCATGTTTCAACAGCTGATTTTTTATGTCATTTACAGTGATTGAATATGATGTAAATTATACATATTAACCATACTATAGATGGTCAAAAAAATTCATCTGATAAAAATATATTAACTCCCAGATAATATCCTTGACCCCGGTGAATAAGCTAATAAGTAAAAAAAACTTAATTTTACAGGGAAGCAAAAAAACTACTTTAAACTAATGTTATAAACAAGGAATTGACGATATTCAAACAAAACCTACACAAAAATGGTTTTGTTTGAAAATAACCTTAGTTTGAATATCATTAATGTTTGATTTCATTCATTTACACGTTGTTTTTCTCTCTTGTAAAATTCATTGTTAATGACTTATCTGCTTATTCACCGGGATCAAAGACATATAATGCAATTGTAGCATTTGTGTCACTGAAATTAAAATTTTCAAATGCGGTATTTATTATTTCTCAATTTCTTTGATTGAACATAAATCGGTATACCTTTGATGTAAGTATACAATATTTACAAAATATTTTCAAATTAAATTTAAATGAATTACAGAGTTATTGATAAGTTGTTTTACATTGAATGGAAGAGGAAAATACATATTAAAAAATATAGATTCAAGATCTCGAAAGAACAAAAATTGTTCTAAATGACGTAATAAAAGTAAATACATTTGTATAACCACGTATTTTTACATGTTGTATTTTATATGTATATTATTACTAAAATAATTGATTCAAAGAATGTTTTCCTTACATTCAAAAAAATGCAATAAAAATTATACATTACTCAGAGGATCACTGGATTTAATATGGATTGAATATGAATTATTATTATAAATATGTATTATTAATGAGAACGATAATGAATGAATTCATCATATTGAATTCACAAATAATTTAATTACCATCAATTAATTTTCCTAGTATATGCTACAAACAATCAGGTCGCATCTTAATCATTGTATGGAATTGATTCTACATCCTAGAAAAATAGTTGTTTGCAAATCCGTTGCTTTAATTCCTAAGAAAGGCAAATTTAATTATTTCAAGAGCAAGTACTTGCATTCATCTTGATTTCGAGATAATACAAAATTCTTGAACTCACCTAAATTATCCGCTAGAACGACTGGCGGCGGCACCATCAGGACCAGCAACAGAATCTTCATGCATCCCAGCGCCAGATGTTGCCTCTTGCGTCCGCCACTCCTCCCAATCACAGCACTCACGCACACCGCACCCATCTTGAGCACACTTTAATCATAATCGGCACTGACGTCACTACACCGACCACGCACACTCTCAACACCATCATCTTGAGGTCACCCTCCTCAGTGGTATTGGCACTTCCATTGTCGATCTCGCAACGTCTTTTTTATAAAAAATATGCCCGTGCACGATGAGCACTCCAATAATTTATTAGTTGGAAATTTATTTTTCACATGTAAATTTCATAAAGTTACTTCTTTAGTTTCTTACAAATATGTTTAAAGTTATACCTTTCACGCCTGGGTTGGTTGGGAACAAATTTCGTAAATATCTGGCAGCGGCATTTGTTTCGCCTCAAAGACTAGGTGATATCGTCAGGTGCGTACCTTATACAAATCTCCAGGCGTCGCTAGCAATCTATTAACAATAATTAAGAATAGCATATTTTTTGGAGAGATTAAAATCTCGTGTTTGGTCACGGCAGTTTCTGAGCTAGCATAGTGAAATCGATATCCACTGCCATCAGGTTAGACAAACACGTGTTCGACCATTGAACACCGTAAGTGCAGTACGCTGCATTCAGTTTATCAGCGTCGTTACATCACAGAAGTGCGATTCCACGTGTCGGAATACCTAGCTCGATTCCAAAAAGCCCCGCACGAGTCCAAAGCTCTTGCACGCACGCGTGTAACTCCCCCAGCCGCCACCGGTCACTTTCGCTGTCGATCGCCGCGGACTCGGCGGGACCGCCCGGGCGCGACTGCATGCCGCCGCTGGCCCCCAGGAGTGGTTCACCGCGCCGCCGCCGCGCGGCGCTGCCGTCGTCGCGGGCGCAGGCGCGAGCGGGGAGAGCACGAGGGAAACAGCGGAACGGGGTGCGAAACGCCAAGCAACGCCAAGGTCAAAAAACGTCTTCGATTGAAGTAGCCAGTGCCTGTTGACTTCGTAAGCCCTATGCTGTCAAATGATTTAGCGCCCTTTTAATTTTCTTTTTTAAACATTAAAGCGATTTACATTTTGAATGAAAATTGTTGTACGATATTTGTAACTGAAGCAAATATTGTGCACGTGTGAATAATTTTAAATAATTCTCAGTCAAAAGTTTTCCTTCTCAATCTCACTCAAAAGTTCGCCGTAGGAAATTTTGAATCCGCTGAAATTCGTCCGCCCTCAAAAACTGCCCGCCCCACGCTGCAGCCAACTCAGCCTGTTCGGCAATCTGACACTCGAAGTAGCGATGGTCTCAAAAGTAATCGAATTCCACAAAACCATATTTTACGTTTTGTCAGATTATTGAAAACAAGTACTACATATTAAACGAGTCGCATTACAATGGCCGAGCGAGCAGTTGTAGCGTCTTAGTCTGCAAAGCGTCACAGATACTACGTTACCTCGACTTTCCGTTGATCGCTTCTTCGTTGAGGCAAATAAAGGTATTTCTCGATAACAAAAAAATAACAATTTATTTTCAAGACCTCTGCCTTACAGGTCAGAGTTGGGCAGTATTTAAATATTTGTATTTGAAATACTTGTTTACAATTTGAAATACCAGTATTTAAATACGGTTCAACCCTGCTTACAGTTCACTAGTTACCACTTTTTAACCACTTCGATGTTATTACTCCTAATACATCTAGCATAATTCTGAGAATCTTTCGAAGTAGTTCGAATAAATCGGAGACACTTTCGAAGTAGTCTCTATGGCCTTGCAATGCAATCTGCTTGTTATTTTAGGGTCTTCTATCATAATACCCCGTTGATAGGAGAAGAGAACTGACATCAAAAACTAAGTTACACAATACATAAAGAGTAAGGGAATAGCATTTTAAGAAGACATTCATGTTCTAAAGTTGAATAATGTTTCTTGAGCGATTTTCTGGGAAGAGTGTCCTAATTACAACTGACCTCCCCTTCCCTACAAATATCTACTATAGCATCAGCTCTTCTTTCACAAACTGTGCAAATCCCAAACTTACGTTAATTGAAACGCTGTCAAAAAGCGTCTTCTATTAAAATTAGTCTGATGTAACGATGTTATTTTGTCACATAATGTCGATTAATAAAATGATGTTCCCTCTTTTCTCTACTATACATATTTTGGTTGGAGATATTACACCCTTGTTCCGCCTACCTCAGTAGAGCACGTTTGATTGCGTCTTTTCTCGTGGTATTTTCTTCATCACGATCTTCCAGGTCTTTAATTTTCACCTCCTTCCAGACATTTATATTTGTTCTACTCCGTAGACCTTCATTAATACGTTTTAGCACTCTAAGCCATAAGCTTCCATCTGCACATTCGACCATCTTGCCTGATGTTACATCCTCTTTCCACGAAATGCTATGTTTAACAATGAATAGCTAGCAAATTATTGAACGCATAGGAAAAGTGTGTCATGATGTGGAGTTTCTATATTAATCCATATTCGACTTATATCACGTTTTCGCTAATATATTTTTTATGTACCAGAATTTTAAACGACCTTTTCTGTTGCAAGAAATCGTTCATTACCGCACAAATGATGACTTATTAGATTTTACGGCAAGAATGAGTGCGTCATCACACATTCAGCCAATCGCAACTAAAGAATCTTGGGGTGGTATCGGTAAATGGAACAGCCGACCTTCGTTTTCTCGTACAGATGTCAAATACCAGAGGCGTCACAAGGAAGTTGTTTTGCAATATTAAGTTTGATTCTTTTAAAACTTTATAATCCCGTTATACAAAAATAATAGCGTATGCAACTTGTTTATAATGTTAGATGGGGTTAGATGATAGGAAAGTTAACAGAGTTCATTAAATTTAATTGTAACCAAACGAAATATATTGCAGAAAAATGAGTTTGAAATATACTTGGCAACCTAACACGTGCAAAAACATTGTTTAGCACACTATCCACAGGAAATGCATTATTTCTTACATCCATCATGCACTGATTTTAAGTTTCGGAAACTAAAATCTCTTTTATTATCAAAATATTCTGCTTCTCTTGGCGAGAGTTTGGCCGGTGAATAACGATGGAATACTTCGAAGCAAAGAATAGTTAGTCTTGTAAGACAAGATAATGTAATTTTATGACATAGTCGCGATGTTATAAATAGCTTCTCCTATACAGAGTATCCCTCTCTAGGCTCACCAATTATGGGACATATCGAAATGCAGTTTTCGTTCAAAAATGTGGAATCGTAAGGCAAAAATCGTAGCCAAAGAGATATTGTTTCAAATATTATTAGTTTTCGAAAACATAAGTGTTCTTTCATTTTATAAATGGAATTATATTGTTTTCTCACCAACAATGGATAGATCATAAAAAGAGGAATCCAATAATGTATCTTATGTTAGAGTTTTGATGGAAATTTGAGCATAAAACAAACTTTCTGCCATGCGATTTTAAATTAAACAATCTTTTCTGTAGCAGCCCTTGCAACTGTCCCCTTCGGGAAAAGGTGGCCTTCGCGGCGCCGAGTCTGTTACGGGTGGCTATGCCGCGAAACGAAGGCCATCTTCCCCACAGGCGAAAGTTGCAAGGTCAACTAAGGAAACTTTTGTGGGTTTAATTTAAAATCATGCGTCAGAAAGAATTATGTCATAGTCAATCTACTTTTTTTTCTACGGCTTTTATCCAGCCAACAGCAAGTTACCCTTTACGGCCCGATGGGGCGCATATTCGACCATACACTAGACCAACACACTTGCGGGCTCCTCTGATCTGGGGTCAGCAGAACGCGAGGCCCTCCGGGACAAACAACCATGCCCAAGGCGGGAGTCGAACCCGCGACCCTTCGGACCGAGGCGCTGAGTCGGTACTCGCTCTTAGCCACCTCGGCCATCCAGGTCAGCGTCAATCTACTGACGAAACATTAACAAACACTGCATTTTTATTTTTATGATCTAACCAATGCTAGTGAGAACAATAAACAGTTCCATTTATAAATCAAAGATAATTAAATTTCTCAAAAACTAGAAATACTGCGGACAATATCTGTAGAGTATATTTCTTGTTACATGCATCCGCACTGTTGAGCGAAAACTGCATTTACATTAGTGAACCATTTAGGTAATAATGAGGGTTGTCGGGTCCGACAGTTGGTGGGACACGCGGTTTATGTTTGCAAAATATATTTTCTTACTCAACACTTAACATTTGTTCATTATAAACTGAACAGTGAAATGCGATTATTTCACCAATACTCGTATTTTCTGCAAGAATATCCTGTCAGGGCTAAATTCACAATAACTTTCTTGACATCCTCACGTTCCTTGGTCTTAGACGTCGTCTTCACCTTTATTGACTCCAATGTCACTAAATAGCTAACAATTACTGATCTGCGATGAAATTGTCACCTCCAAAGTTTTAATGTTTTTGTGGTATTTTTAGCACGGTGAAATCAAATTCAAAGCCAAAAAGTTCCTATCATGTACCATTTAATTTTTTTAAATTTAATTTTCCTCGTAGCTTAATTTTCGTATACCAAAAGAGTAATCATACGAACTGTGATACTTTACCATGGTGGCAGACACATTCTTATCTTATCTTTAAGAAAATTTACATTAATAGCCTTAGTTTATCTCACATTGCATTAGTATATGACATGTAAAAAAACAAATCTATTTCAACCTTTATTGTGGAGTAAAATGTTGTGAATTTGTAGTTCAGTACGATAGTATATTTACCATGTCACATCGCTCATGAATAAAAAATAATCCAGAGCACTTCTGTTATATAAGTGGGAAATACACTTGGCCTAAGCAGAGACGTAATATTATTGGTTTTGTAAAAAAATCATATCTTTCCTATTTTGGAATCAAATTTGGAGACCAAAGTAAACATTGAGCAACCCACAACGTATGTAGAGTATGCATTGAAGATGCATGTGAGATTTTCTAATATTTTGCAAGATGATTTTGTCTTTGTGTCAACGGCTGAAGTCCTATCTTTTAGAATATCTGTGATTTGGAGAGAGAGCAGCCAAACCATAGTAATGACTACTACTTCTGTTCGTGTTTTGAAGGGGTACAATTCTAAAAATAAAAAACAAATTTGTGTGTCCATTTGTTCGGTCGGCCATTTCACCTGTACCCTAAGGGCGGAATACACCTGGGATGGTCTGATGATTATTCTAATACTTGGACTTCCAAACTATGGTCCAAGTGAGTGGAGACAGAGTGTATATTCATTGATGCTTCCGAAGAAAGTTTAAAGGGTGTTCTCCTTCATAATGGAAACGTTTTTGGTTCAGTGCATGTTGCGTATTCAGTGATCCTCAAATAATTATATGCAAATTTGCAACTAATGTTTTTGTGAATAAACTGCAGAGAACACAACTGACAAATTTGTGGTGATTTTAAAGGTCTTACGAGGCAGATGGGTCAACAATTTTGTTTTACTAAATGTTCAAGCTCTCTTTGCTTGTGGGATAGCAGGGCATGGGTTGATCACTGAAATAAGAAAGACTAGAAAGAGAACGTTTGGAAGTTGTTTGTAAGAATATTGTCCGCCAAAGCCTTGCCAGTCTCTAAAGTTTTGCTGCCACATCTCCATATTAAGCTTAGCTTAATGAAATAATGCGTAAAGGATTTAAATAAGGAAGGAGACTGTTGCAAGTACATATGTGTGAAATTCCGAATACTATTTGAAACAAAATTAAAAGAATGTATATTTAATGGTTCTGATATAAGAAAAGTGATGTCAAATGCAGCATTTAAAACACTATGGCTGAAAAGGAAAAAGCAGCATGTACAACTGTTTAAAAATTGTGGTAACAAAAATAATTCCAATTACCGAAATATTGTGTCTAAGAGTTTTGAAGTATACAAGGACCCTGGTTGTAACAAGAGTATGAAAATTCATTTCCTGTTTTATAGCCTGATTATTTCCCTGAAAATCTAGAATTTTTGAGCCAAGAACAAAGCGAACGATTTCACAAGGATGTGCTGGAGTTCAAAAGGAAGAACTAGGGACGCTGGAGCGTCAGTATGCTTGCAGATTAATGTTGGAAGATGAAGCGTGACATACCTGAAGGCAAACAAAAGAAAAAGGAACACGAGTACTTTCTCAAGAAAGCAGCAATAAGTGTGAAATGTGTGTTTGCAGTAGTAAAGAAAGCAATACAAAATAAAGCACAAACACCTAATGGCATGCATTAACAACCTTAAACATTAATTTCAGCAAGTTGTGTATATTTAATTTAGTTTCTCTTTAAAATAAAAAATGTATTATGAAAACGTTTGTGATGAATTTCGCGTAATTATACAATACGTGTAAAGTTATTTCGTAAGAAAACCTTACGCGATAGAAGTAAACCGATTAAAAATTTGTATTCAGCACATTGACATATAAAATCACGTTCTTTACTTTAGGCAACAAACAAAAAGTTGAAATTCGCAGGCTAGTGTAACTTTTTAAGCAATCGCCACAGCTTCACTGATAGAAGTAACTAGTTGTGGGACCAATTTATACCAACATTCACATTACGTTCTTCAAGTGTACTAATAAGAAAGTAGGTAATTTATCCAAGCTGAAGAGATTTTCTTTATAAGCTTTCTGTTTTGAAATACAGTATTTTTTTAAAATATGTTGCGTCGTTGTTGATGCAACGCGTCTCATAACACTTGTTGGGCGTAGAGCGCTATTGTTGGAGTAATCCTCCGTTACCAAGTAATTACTAGCATTACTGTTATTGAGTAATTACTGTATTTGTCGAGTCTCGTCACGTCGCAGTCAGTCAGTGCCTTTTATCCCTTCGGGCAAGGGCTCGACGCCGTTAGATCCCGGGGTTCCTGGCCGGTCACCCAACCAGGAACCTGCGAGTCTCGAATTCGCTTAACCTTCGTGACGGAGCGTAGTAAACGAATTCGGCTAGCGCCGCCGGCTATTCAATAAAACAGTCCATGTATATTGTGTTAGAAATAGGTTTTTCTTCAATTCGCGAGAATAAGTCTTTCCATTACACTAATAACAAAGAAGATAACAAAATATTTATTTTTCATAATGGAATGTACGAATATCGAACATATTGTATGAACGATGCTGCTAATCAGAACATGCTGTTGATTTCTTTGTAATTTCAATTGATTTCTTTGGAGAAATGTGAAGTAAGTATCTTGAACAATTGTAACAAACGAGGGCTTCGCCTAGATCGTGAAAGGGAAATCCAACGGAAGTGATCGCCTAGGGGGTCCTGGCCGCTGCATTACCATACGCCTTGCGGCTTGGAGACAGGAGAACTGCCCCATGCACAATGGAAACTAGCAATGCTACAACACACATACTTTCTCGTATTATTTCTAAATATGTAATTTCCGAAAATTCAGAGAGTTTAATCGTAATTGTTAAACCCGTGGAAAAAATGAAGAAAATGTTTGGAGCGGTTTTTCTGACTATGCTTTTTCCTTATAAATTGCATTAATTTTAAGCACAAATTGCGCAAAAAATAATACTTTTGTTTACAAAATGTACGACCTTTTTTAAGGAGCAGAAACTTTTGGGACCAATTTTGTTTAAGGCAAAAATCTTTGTCTTCAATTTTGTAGTTTTCATTAAGTTAGTTTCTACGATTTTCGAAAATACAGTAAGTTTGACAGAAATGACTCTAGCGTCACATTACTTTTTATCGTTCGTTTAACCACAGATATACGAACACGTTTTGCCAGCGACAGTCATTGTTTCCGTAGTTTTTCTGGCATCTTTTTAGTTAATGCAGGTGGAGATATTATAATTCTCAAACAACATGGGAGCTGAAAGAGTACGTTGGTAGCTGAAGACTGTATAGACGATTTTATAACAAACAAAATGAACACCGCAAATAAAATACTTCAATCTGTCGAGCAGAACAAAAACTTGCAAAATACCTTACCAACATCATCGCATACTATGGTATACTATATATCGCATACTGTATATCGCTACTGATGTTTATTTTGATGAAGAGTCAACACAATCAGCGATAAGTATTTCTAACTGCAGTAATTTCACCGTATATTTTTAGAAAATAAATTCAGAATTATTATGTATCTTAAATTACAACACTGTTTGTTGTAGAAACTTATACTTGAGTTTCAAATAAAATAAAATCTATTCTGAATATTTCAGTTCTAGGAGAAAGTATAGTACTCAACTCGCACGTAATTATTATTATTCACTCTTAGAAATAACGACACACGCTCCTAAGTCGCTCGTGTCATAAATTTCAAGTTGTGAATAATAGACATCATTATGTGCTCATTGGAGAATATATTATACTCTAAAACGTGTTTTGTGGGCCCTTGATACCGAAAAATCACTTGACGGCAAAACATCCGTCTGACCGTCTGTGGACAACACTACCGCCTAAACTGTTCAGCAAATTTTTACAAAAATTGACATTCCTCGATCGTTTCCTGCCAAACTTCTGGCCCTGTGAGTTTGAAAGGCATATTTTGATTTCAGCGAGTACTTTACGTTAAGCCACAACAGCACTTTGAAACTTTTCTCAAAAATGGCTCTACATTTTTGGATTCACACTGACCTGGGACAGCGTAAATAACGCATAAGAACATGGTGCGGGTCCCATTTTCGTTGAAATCTCTGATTTCTCGAAAATTGCAAAGATTAAAATCATCTTCAGTGTCTTCGCACAGTTAACATATTAAAGATAGATTTTTTCCCTTAAAATACGTGTTTTTAAAGATATATTGAAATAACGTCTTGTACCCTTTTTTTCAAAAGTATGAGGTTTTTGAGGTAATTTTGCGTGAAATATAGGCAATTTTAATTTTTGTAAAAACAAATTCTCAAAAATGGTTCCAAATTTACTCTTTAAATTTTGTACTCGTATGTATCAATTTAACAATAACAAATTACTTCTAGTCCCATTTTAGGTAGACCCTCTATTAACGTAAATTTCAATAATTTAACAATGAAAAATACTAAATTGAAGATAGAGATTTTGCCTTAAACAAAATATTTTTGAAAAACATTGCTCTTCAAAAAAGATTACGTGCAATGTTTTGAACAAAAAAACAAACAAGTAGTTTTCATGTACTTTGCGTCTGAATTTAATGCAATTTATAAATAAAACACTTTTTCTAAAAAAGCGATCTATAATTTTCTCAAAATTCATGCGCATTTAAAAAAATGGCATAGATTAATTTGCGTTGAAGTCTCTGAATTTTCTAAAATTCCAAATTTACAAATAATGCGAGAAAAGATGTGCTGTTTTAGCACAATTAGTATGAAATATATGTCTCTTTTTTGATGAACAGAATAAACTATTCTGAAAGTAAAAAAACATCAGAAACGACAAATAATGTATGAAACTAAGAACTAAATCCCAGTTTTCGAATAGGAAATCATTCAATCAAATATATTCTTTTATGGAAAGGAGTATAAACAACACTTCAAAAGGAGCGACATGTTAATAGTTCTCCACTTTTCCACAAGGGAAGACATATGAAATAAGTAATATACGGGTTGTGTTTTGGCGAAAGTCTATCTTAGAGTTTATATAATTGCTTCGTATTCCCTATAACTTCATTAATCTACTTCCTCGTCATGATCATTCATTATTCATTCTAATCATAATATATTGCGCACGCAACACTGCGACATAGCAAGCACTAGGTTTAGGTTAATCCAATATGGAATGCAATTTACTATCTCGATCAGGTTTTTCGTCCAGTTTCCCTGATCCATTGAGCAAATGCTGAGATGGCCCCTTGTTTTGCTTCTGGGCATTAATGTAACTTCATTATCTGTGCACGTCTTCTAGAATTCAGTGGGATATACAGTTATTCAAATTCTCGTTTCCATGTTGTCGCGGCAGGAAGTATTATTCCGAAGGACAACATGGATAAGAGCCAAAATTATTAATTATTTATCCTTGAAAATAGATTTTATTACATGGGAGTTCTTTTTTAAAATTTAAGTAGTATATGACTTAGTATAAAAATCACAGAATTTTGAAAATGTGTACACAATTCACTTTTCCCCATAGCACGTCATACGCAGTTTTAACTGTTTTTGACGTTAAATAAATAAATAAATAAAATAAATATTCCGATATGAAATGCAATTTTCTTTAATTGATTAAATAAATACAGGCAGTGAAAGGTACGAACATGTACTACACTTAGGGTATTAATAAGCTTAGCAATTGAAACGACCGGAATCACTAATCAATCAAGCCTACCTTCCAGCATCACCCAACAGGTGAAGCGTCTACGATCTTCCGAAATCAACGCAGGGCCCCACACCCTTCCGTCTCACCAAATACGATCTGCGCAGCGGTCGCCGTCGTGCGTCACCGCCTGCCCTCTACCTGTCCGCCGCGGCGCCGGTCAATTGATTCCGGGCATCCGCTTTCACGAGAGCGCCGGCGCCGCCTTCGGCCACAGCGTCATCCCTGCGGCGCCCCTCCGCCCGCGGCCCGGCAAGGCAAAGGCACTCTCGCCCGCGCAACACGAGAGCCCCTCGGCGCCACCTCGCACGCCCACCGCCACGTATAAGACCCGCTCGCCGCAGACCAAGGCCCCGCCCCTTCCCGCCCCGCACCTCTCCGCCCCTACTCGCCCTTCCCCCCCGCCCCTCTCGGTCCCTCACTGCACTTCTCCACCCCGCCTCGCCCCCGCCTCGCCCCCGCCTCGCCACCCCCCTCGCCCCCGCCTCGCCCCCGCCTCGCCCCGCGCCTCGCCCCCGCCTCGCCCCCGCCTCGCCCCCGCTCCGCCCCGCCTCGCCCCCGCCTCGCCCCGCTCCGCCCCCACTCCGCCCCCCCACCCCGCTCCGCCCGCTCCGCCCCGCTCCGCCCGTTCCACCCCGCTCCGCCCCGTCCACCCCGCTCCGCCCCGCTCCGCCCCTCGCCGCCCCTCGTCGCCCCTTGTCACCCTCCGCCCCTCGCCCCCCTCCTCGCAACTCCAAGCCCCTCCCCGCCCCTCCCCTCCCTGCCTCTCCCCGCACCTACCACACACACCGCCCCTCACCTACCACACATGCCGGGAGACCGGTCGGGGGCTTGTCCCGGATGGGGTGGTGCCACGCTGGTTGGAGACACCCAGCTAGCCGACGGTTGGTGCTGGATCTTACAATACAGCGAGGAAAAATTTCGCCACCTCCCAATGAAAATCTGCTCGACACTTACCTTAGCAGTTGACTTGAGCACCCACCTACAATGACCTTAGCAGTTGACGCGCCCGGAATCACTAATCAGTCGATCAATAAGTCCCCTTCCCACTCTCTCACACCAGTCCGTTTCCGTTACGTAAATGCCCCTCCACGCCGCACTTCCCTTGCCCCGCTACGTTCTGCTTCTACAATCTCCGTCTTGTTCTTCTACAATCTCTGTCTCATTTGTTCAATACGTCGTTTGGTTATGTCAAGATCGTCTAGAAGGGTTTCGAGGAAACGTGTTCGCGCGTGAATAAAGCGAATATTTTGAGTTCGAAGAGAGTATTTTAAAAAACAAAGATTAGATATGTCGCAACGAAGTGTCCAGCAATTGTCAGAGTGATGTATACTTCAACCTCCTACCCCCACACACACTCAAAACAATTATTATAATCACGTCATGCATTTCAGTTTTAAGTTATGCTCAATAGAAGGATTTCTTTGTCTTAGCTCTCTACAACACAGGTGTACAAATCTTGATAAATACATAATATTTTAATTATATTTTCGAAAACCTGTTGAACTCTATACTTACTGTGAATTGTGTTTGTGTTGCTGTAGAATTCGAAAACCTCCCTTACCTCATTGGGCTTCGGGGCTTAATACTGAACTAAAAGAAACAACGTTCTTCGAGTTTTTTTGTCCATAGAGTGAATATGATGGACGTTTCTACAGTGATGTCTAACACATTTTTAATTTTCGGTGTAAATTACTTCCTGCTTAAAATTTTAAAATATATCCCAACTTTCTAAACTATTTTTCAACCATAGTCATTCTTGTGGGGTGTATATTTTATTCATAACTTCATTTAATTGTAGAATATTGAATGGTGTCACGCATATTTTCTAAAAATGTCTGAGTAATAACTCAAAAAGGAGAAAACGTTTAGGCATGCCGAGTCATTATTTTTTCATTAGATTAATAATTGTGTTCAGGAAGTAACATTCTATTATCAGCACACATAGGTAGTTGTAAATTACTTAGCGACCGTGTAAGTAGAAACACACGTTTATGTTGACAGTGGTGTCATCCATCTGTTGACAGCCAAAGTGGTGAAGGGGGTGTTACACTATTTTTTGTCAAACTGGTTTGAGTATCAGTTTGCTATTGTGATATACCAAAATGACGAACCATTTTTATTTTGGAAATGCCATTTTATTTGTCATAGAATATAGGGATGTCAATAGACAATCGCGAGGGGTCGCTATGTGACAAATAAACAACCGGGGTTAAGGATTATTTTCGTTTGGTTGAAATGACAGGGCAGAGGCGGGATAAGCAATGTTTTGAGAGACAAAAGAAAAAGATATACAATTCGGATGCTTCCGAGTTTTTAGAAGAACATTCATTCGCTAGAGCAACGCGGTGATGAGCAGGTCGGCTCTTTATACATTTTACTAGATCAAGGAAAGACTGTAATTGACAGTTGTATAAAATTACCTATCGTTTTTTATATTAGAATAGAGCGTTCTTGTAGGAAGTAAAATTCGTGTCTAGGTGTCCACCCGAGACGCAAGTGAGGAAAGTCATGGATTATAATAGTGACGCTGGAAGAATTTTGAACCAGATCACGGATATTAGGCGAGGACTTTATCCAGAAGCAAGATTCTGCTGCGTCGACGGAGAAGGTTCTACGGGGCGCCATCGAACGAAGTGAAGAAACGCGCGAAAACCCACCAATGAATAACAAGGTTTATAAATATTGTAATACAGAGAAAACTGGTCATGACCAAAGAATGATTCATTTTTGATTATCATTATAATAAATTCTGATTTGTTAAGTTGAAAGAAAGCTGATTATCATTGTTTGTTACGTGCAATCCAGTATTTTAATCAGATTTTCAGATTCCTCGCCACTCCGTAGATTGAATAATTGAATAATTGGCAGATTGAATAATTGGTTGCAGAGTAAATAGCAACAATTATGAACTTCGAACCCCAATTAACTGAGCTAGCACAACATACTTTTGGTAGAAGAGATATTTAAATTACGTAGGAATCATTAGGTTTCAAGTGCAACCTTTTCCTGGCGCCCAAATTGCATTTATCAGTAGTAGTTATGTTTCAAAATGTTGCTCCAAGAGGGGCTTGTTTTTAAATAGAAAGACGGGGCTTGTTTCGGTTGATCCGTAGTTTAGGGTGGCACAGTTCCTTTGGTTCTTTTTATGATTCATTATTTCTCGCGATTCCTATGTTTATAGTTGCGCGGTTCACTATAAAACTGAATTGTTTATGTTCAATGTTAAATGAGAAGAAGTCACCTGATAATTTATTGGCGTGGAATTGTGTGTATTTTCGCATTTCAAGTCTTCTTCAAATAGGTTTGTGTGTCTACTGAGATGAAAGGTATGAATTTTATTAAAAGTGAGTGTTACCTTTAAAATAAATTCTCTTAAAAGTGAGAGAGGTATATAATACAGCGTGAGCGCCGAAGCGACAGCGGAGGCGCGAACCAGGTCTCGAGAGCGAGGGCCGGAAGGCCCTCGCGAACGTAGCACGTTGGATCCGTCGGGTAGCGACGTGCGATAGCACGTCGCGGACCACTTGGTGAAAAAAATGCGTTGGTTCTTTAGAATTGTGTAGGTTATAAAATTAAATTTGTAGCGTGAAAAATACGAATAATCAGTTCACTTAATGAGAGTACGTTGCTACGTGGATTTACACGTACAGGGGGCTTTAGAGCAGTGGGGTAGTTATTCTCCCGATCAACCTTTAATTTAAATATTTATATTTATTGCTGTAACATCATGAACTTAACTACACGCGACTACTACGTATAAACAAGGATTCAGTTCATGGAGTCGATTCTCTTCTAATGAACCGAATCAGTGAATCAAAGGAACCGTGCCACCCTATACTTCGGATTTACCCTTGTTTCAAATTGGCACCAGTCAACGTCGGGCATGTTTCACTATAAATATTCGTTAGGTACCAAAAGATGAAACCGCTAAAATTTTTATTAAATATACACTATGTACATGCCATTTTGCAAGTTATTCACGCACATTTTCGTGAAATTACTCGTCATAACAACTTGATAAGTGTTGATTCCTGAACATTTTCAAGAGGAGCAATGGCCCCATTCCCCTTCGCTCGAGCCCCCTTTATCCTGGCCCAGTGATGGCCTTGCGGCGTCATTACACTCCGCTCCGGGCGCTGCGGTGTCCCGAGGCCTTTCCGCCCCGTCGACGCGCCCGGTCGCGTGCCCTTGAGCCGGGATCTGAGGTTGGGAAGGACAGCGGCGGTGGTGAGTGTCCCTCTCGCCACATCGCTCCCGAGGCCTCACAACCCCTGGTCCACTTCGAGGTAGTGTTTCCTGGTGAGTCAACTACTAAGGTTACTATGGTCAACTACTAAGGTTACAACATTACTACTAGGGAACGGAATTTATTGTAATAAAAAAATGCAAAATATGTACATATTTATGTCCTTATTTTTTTCCAAAACATGTAAGTGCAAGATAAGCATCATCATCATCATCATCATCATCATCATATACAGCATAGATTAGGCTGTTAGGTCTGTTCCGTCTCCAGGAGATTCATCTGATCATTCCATCGCAGTCGTGGACGTCCTATATTTCTTCTGCTTTGCGGTCTGTATCCGGAACTTTGAAGAGGAATGCGCGAACTATCCATTCTCTGAAGATGGTCGTACCATTGGGATCTATGTGAATCTAATATTTGGCCTATATTGCATACTTGAAGTTCTGACCTAATGTCTTCATTTTTCTTGTGGTCCCTCAAAGAGTATCCCGCTAGTGGTATCAGCAACCTCATTTCTGCTGCTTAAATATTAGTGCAAGATAAGATTATAATACAAGTAAACTTAACTGCTAAACATTAATGTTAGATAATTAATATATGACTTCCTTTCCCCTCCCTGATAAATATTTATTACTTTTATTTTATCGCCTTCGTATGCTGTTTACATACGTAGTCAGAGTATATCGAATGTCTCATTATTATATCGAAAATAATGAACTTTCTGCAGTAGATAAAAGTCTATTATATATATAATAAAGAATAAAGCTGAAATTCATATAAAGTCATCAATCGTGTATGCGTATAGTTAGATTACACACCAAAACTTCAAAAATATGTTATGTATAATATACGTTTTATATTATCGCAGCTAAAAAACCCGTATGTGCTCCATGGTCATTACTAGGGGGCGGATTTTAATGAAATGTCATTTTTTTCAGTTTAGAACAATGCCGTTTAGTATAGAAATTCATTTTGTATTATGACAAAAGGAAATGACCCTTTTTATACGTCTTTTTTTGCATTTTTTATCGATTTCGGCTAATAAGTCATTTTTTAACTTTTTCCGTAATTTATAATGCATTTTTCGCTGATTTCATCAATTTTAATGTCATTTTAATGGTACTTGCTTGAAATAATATTTACGAGATGCAAAAAATTGTTCCCCAAAGAATTTCGCAGTATCTATATCTGGTAGCCTATTCGATTTCTTCGCTCAGAAGTTGTAATGCCAGTTGTAATTGTGAGTATGTCATCTAAGGTTTCTGTGACGTCTGTCAGCGTCATTGTCGATTCAGCCAATTTCGGGTAACTAAAGACAGATATTTTCTGGTAAAGAATAGTCCAAACCAAACGTTTGAAAGCAGAGTTCACGTGCCCGAATAGAAGAAGCCTCAATTACATCAGTGACATATCCAACAGCGTAAGTTGTTCATCCGAACTGGTTTTGGTTTTTTACGTCACTTTTCTTTGCTTTTAGGGCATTTTAAAAACATTTTAAAGCATTTTCTTGATCATTTTTGGCGATGTTTTAGGTCATCAAAATGCGCTCCGTACGTTCTCATTACGTACTCGAGGTACCGGGTTGCCGAATAATCAAATCACTTGTAATTTTTGCCACTTGTAACATACAAATCTATACCTTCTCGTATTCCAAAACCTCATTGAAGCGTAAAAAAACCTCGCGCCAAATATCTGGAGCAATTGAAGAATGTTTCCTCTCTCTGCAAATGCAAAAGGTTTATTTAAATATTTTCAAACAAGAACATGGATGATCATTCTTTCAATGTGCAATGATATTAGACTGTTACCACACAACACATTTCAACATTCGTACTTTTTTGAATTGAAATAATCTTTATTTATTTAAATTTCTTTACATATACGATAACTGTTTTAAAGGTATAATTTTAACCAGTCACTCGCGTAAAATGAATTACATATTTGCTAAGGTTTTGTACAGAATTTTGCCGGTTTTGGTGTTTCTTTTGTGATATATAAATTGACTCTTGATTTATTTAATTTTAATTATTTTTAAATTACCTCTTAATTTATTTACTTTTTTATTTATTTTATGTAATACGATTCAACAACGTCAAGAGAGAAATTATTTTATGTCAGTTTTTAAAAAATAGGTGTTAAAACGTAGTATGTTCACGGTGGTACAATTCGTTGTAAAAGAAGTTAGAACATCCTGCAAGAGAGAAAGAACGTTACAAAAAAGACGATTTGTGTTTGCCCGTCAGAGGAGCAGTTAAACCAGGCTTTTTATAGCGAAACGCGCTTGTAAACACTCGTACATTTCAGGATAATTATCAATCTTCTTCCAGACTTCTTCCAGTTTTTCACTTCACAGTGTTCACTGATGTAACGCAAACGTGTGAGAAAAAAGGTACAAGGCAAAAACAAGAAAACATCCGTTCTATCGCGAATTTGCAATCTTCTTCACTTCCTTATCGTGATGGAAAGTGAGATGCACGAAAATAAACAATATGTTGAAACATTTAATAGTTAAAGAAAATATTTCACTAACATTGCTGCTAGATATACTGCCAATTCTCTTGGATAATTAATGTTTATTTCTGCCTTCACGTTCAAATGATGCGCATACTGACTGAATGCCTTCAAATTAAAAAGAAGAGGAACCTTATTGTTGAATTCCAGTTAATATGATTTGGTAAAATATTTTGTAGATTGTGTAAAACAAGTAAAAATATATACATATTAACTAACTAAATGTTTTTTATTCTTTTTGTTTACGTCAAAGGACCGACGTTTAAGAGAAGTGGGAGTAGCAATAAATTCAACGAAAATTTTCCCAACCAAAGACCTGAATCATTTCGACCGTTCGACATTTCGCCCGGCACTAATGTTGCTATGCAGACATCCAAACGAGGGATCCATAATCAATTTTCATGAACATTGACATGAAAATTTCTTCACGAATATTTCAGTTATAAAGTCGATGTCAGTGTAAGGATTTTTTGAGGGCACGCGAGAACCAATCGCAAAACTACTAGTTTAAATTTCTATTCTTGTAATTCCCATTCCCTTAGCTCATCATTTCGAACACGGAGAATACCTACAGAAACCTTTGGGGCTTGTGATTTTGGTAGTATCTCTTCCAATATATTCTCGTAATAAAAAGCGGATTTTTATTCCCTACAAATCTTCAAATATGTTTTTAAAAATGTGCATTTATGATCTAAAAATTGTTATATATATATTAATAATAATTAAAATATAATATTAAATATGCAATTAAAATTAAAAATATTTCATTTCTTGAAAAAATCTTTCATTACACACTTCACCAGAAGCATATTTGAAAAAAAAAGTGTACAACTATAATATAATCTACCTTATTTCGAGAGAGAAATAATGCAAGTAAATATTCACCTAGTATCTCTTGTTACATTTCTTCTGCTTGGTTTAAAAAATATATGAAGAAATACCCTACATTTGCACTAGTATTGCAGTAGTAGCACTTGTCCATCCTCTTCCTAAATCAACAAATCCTCCTGAGTACAGACCTATTAGTATTCTACCTACAATTTCTAAAGTATTAGAAAAAATTGCACGACATCAAATAACGAACTATTTAGACAGCAAAAATCTCTTAAGTGAACATCAACATGGTTTCCGATCAGGCAGAAGTACAGGAACTGTGCTTTTAAGCTTAATTGAAGAGGCCAGAATCGCCATTGACAACGGTAAATTAACAATACTTATTCTCTTAGATTTCAGTAAAGCATTTGACTCGGTCGATCATGATATCCTGCTAGAGAAAATGAAAGCATTGGGCTTCGCTAAACCCACGATACGGTGGTTCTCACAATATCTTTCAGGTCGTCAACAAGTCGTAGTATCAGGTGAAAACCGATCCAGTGCCATTAGAACCGCCCGGGGTATTGCACAGGGAACAGTTCTAGGACCCTTAGCATTCTTAATTTACGTAAACGACGTAGGACAATGTCTTAAATACTGTCACTATAAAATGTACGCAGATAACCTTCAACTATATGTCAGCGGACATCCGTCGGAGCTTAACTCTTTAGTTCAGAAAATAAATCAGGACCTAAATGCTCTCAATAAATGGACCGCAGCCCTAGGACTTTTATTAAACCCAAATAAGTCCCAAAGCTTACTGATAGGCTCCCGCAACGCCATCAACAAATTAGATAAAACCCTTCCGTCCATTAGTATAAATGGCTCCCCTCTACCCTGGTGTAACGACGTAAAGAACCTAGGAATGCATTTAGACAGCACTCTCAGCTGGACTACGCATGTAAGTAAGATTTGTCAAAAAGTCTTCAAAGACCTCCACTCCTTAAAACGCGTACGAGAACTACTTCCTATAAACACACGTATGAACCTGATTACTTCACTAATTATGCCCCATTTCGATTACTGTGATTTCTTGCTCACTGACTTAAAAACCAAGCAACAACGGAAGTTGCAAACAGCACAAAACGCATGCATTCGTTTCATATTCGATCTTCGTAAGTACGATCACGTATCTGCGTACTACAGACAGACAAAAATTAGCTCCATTGAAAAAAGAAGAACATTGCATAGCCTCTTGCTTCTCCATAAAATCTTGTACAACGGCCTTCAAACACACATGTCTAAGAACTTCAAAATGCTAACACTAGAGCGATCGCGTTCGGCATTATTGCTGTGCGTACCTCGACACAACACTGTGTCATACAGTAAATCTTACACTGTCACAGTAATTCGAAACTGGAACTCACTACCTACACATCTTAAGAGAATTAGCAACTTTAGAAAATTCAAAACTCAACTTGGTGTCTGGATAAAAAACAATGAAATGTAGTTTACACATGTTCTATCCGCAATTTTATCTTAATTACTTTCTGACACAATGACCATGATCCCTTTATTACATATCATCCTCCATGCTAGATCGTTTTTTTTGTTTTGTTTTTCTTTTTTAAGTCATATTTTCGAAAGTATTTCTTCCCACTCCCTTCCTCCTGGCCATCTTCCTCCTTTCCTACTTCAGGATTCAGTAAAAGCTAATCCTATTACTGCTGATACAATGTTTAAAATTAGAGATATTATATAGCTATATCTAAAATACAACTTTGTTACTATAATGTAATAGATTTCTAAATGTAAAATAAGAGAATATTATGTAGAACTACAGCTTACAAATGTTTCTGAAATTATGATGTTTGTCACTTTTATTATTATTTATATATTTTATTACTATTATTGTTACAAAGAAAATCAGTAGTCACAGTATTATTTTATTGACACTTTCTGTATTTTATACCGTAAGATATCCTTTTGTAAGTGCCTTTACCTAATGATTAATGTGTTAATTTCCCTTATTGTTGATTGAGATTATGCATTGTATATGTCATCAAGAACTACCTGTTGTTATGTAATTGTAAAATTGTATGTACTATATTTTCTCTTCTGTTCCCCCCGTATCCTTTTCATTATCATTTCTTTCTTATCTCCTCTTGTCCACCTCCATTTGCTTCTCTTCCCCTTTTCTTTTGTTTTTCACTCTCAGCCCTGATATTTCTTCCTTTCAATATTTCGGCCTTAAGCCGCCATCCTGATTGAGGTTTTTTCTGGGTTTACTCAATCGCTTAAGGCGTATGCCGGGATGGTCCCTAGTATTGCATCCCAGACGTAAATGTAAAATAACCCCCCTTTTTTGTTTTTGTTTATTGTTCACAGTTGAGGCTGTCGGGTAATGACAACTGACATTTCTGGCGAATTTTGAATTATTGATTGTAAGTGGAATAAGTGGGACCTATCTTATTATATATTTTTTAAGAATGTTCCTTACATCATGTCTTTCCATTTTGCAAAATTTCAAGAATAAACAAAAAATGGCAATAAATTCATTTGGCTCATACTGATAAATTAATGTAGTTGGTAGTCACAAATTGATTTTTTTTTCTTCTTCTGCCACACGTCAGGTAATATTAATTACATCTGAATCCTTAAAAGTCAGTTAATATTAATTACATCCGAACGCCTCAACTGTAATTTTTAAAATTGTAAATTAATTAAAGTGGTTAGGCGGAAGAGCAGGCCTTAAGGCCTGAGCCTCGCCTCAAATAAAGACAATTTTATTATTATTATTATTATTATTATTATTATTATTATTATTATTATTATTATTATTAGTATTTTATCACCTATAGAAAAGAAGAACAACAACCAAACTGTGACAATTTCTATCTAATTAATGAATGCTCCCAAGAAAATAGATTCTATGAAAAGGTAAAACATTTTAGAGATGTCTTTATTTTAAAGAAATATACAAAATATACACTTATAATTACAAGAATATGGACCCCACAGGAAAAAATAGGCCAAATATGCACTAAAATATTAATCTGCATAGCATCCAATTCTAACCAAATTTAAAGAAATTTCACTTAGCTACACCCTGCAGCAACGGACAAAAATATGCAAAATCATGGAAATCCGCTCCCTACTCCTAAATATTATCGAAAGTTCACATAAACAACGCGGTAACTCAAATATGTTTGCACATTAAATGCAATAATATAATTAGAGAGAATTATGATTACTGGCCTTGACAATTTTTATTACTTTATATTTATTCTCAATTCAGTTTTTCATATATTTAAGGAAATGCTTCTTTGTAGGAAAAAACTTTCCAAAGTTGAAAGTGTCTCCCAAACAGCAATTCGAACATGGCAAAGGGCACGCCCGCTGAGTCCATTCGCAACTAAAAGCACAAAAGGCATACGTAATAATGACTCCACTGTGATCTGCATTCCCCGTGGAGGGGGGAGGAAGAGCACTGGGAGCACTTGGGAACGCAGCGGCATAGAGCCTCCACTCAGCAGCTGCGTCCGCCGAGCAAAAAGTGGACGCACCGGGACGCCCGCCGACGCTCGCGTCCGGCACCCGCTTCCGTCACCGCCCGGCTCTACTGCCCGCCTCCGCCAGCAGCGCTAGCCTCCGCCTTCACACCAGCCTCCGCCTTTACATCAGCCTCCGCCTTTACATCAGTCTCCGACTTTACATCAGCCTCCGCCTTTACATCAGTCTCCGCCTTTACATCAGCCTCCGCCTTTACATCAGCCTCCGTCTTCACATCAGCCTCCGCCTTTACATCAGCCTCCGCCTTTACATCAGCCTCCGACTTTACATCAGCCTCCGTCTTCACATCAGCCTCCGCCTTTACATCAGCCTCCGCCTTTACATCAGCCTCCGACTTTACATCAGCCTCCGCATTTACATCAGCCTCCGCCTTTACATCAGCCTCTGCCTTTACATCAGCCTCCACCTTTACATCAGCCACCGCCTTTACATCAGCCTCCGCCTTTACATCAACCACCACCTTTACAACAACCTCCGCCTTCACATCAGCCTCCGCCTTTACATTAACCACCGCCTTTACATCAGCCTTCGCCTTCACACCAGCCTCCGCCTTTACATCAGCCTCCGCCTTCGCATCAGCCTCTGTTTTCACATCAGCCTTCGTCTTCTCATCAGCCTCTGTTTTCACATCAGCCTTCGTCTTCATACTAGTCTCCGCCTTCAGACTAGCCTCCACCTTCCCACTAGCCTCCGCCTTCACACTAGCCTCCGCCTTCACACTAGCCTCCGCCTTCACTCCAACCTCCGTCTTTATATCACAATCTGTCTTCACAGCAACCTCCGCCTTCACCATCGCCCATCCCCCTCCACTTTCACAATGTTTTGTCTTCCACTCACCCATCTCTCTCTCTTTCTTTCTCTCTCTCTCTCTCTCTCTCTTCTTTCCCACTCTCTTTATCTTCCTCTTATCGTCTCGCCTCCGCGCGTGCGCGCGCACACACACACACACACACACACTGCTTTCGAGCAAGTTCTGGTGACCTCTTTCTTTTCTCTTTATTCGATGAGGTATGTAGGTTTTGCCCACCCACTCGCCTGCTACTCGCCCAGATGTAGCCTTCCGTCATTGTCGTTTCGGAAACAGCCTCACCTCATCCCGTCAGCACTCGTTGTCTGTCGTCCGTTCACCTTTCTTTCCTGCACTTCAACAATACTTATCTCTCTACCCACCTGCTTAATCACCCCACATCCGCTCTTTCGCATTATATTGTCCTCAGAAGATATCTTACCTACCACGTAAATGATCCATCCACCCGTTCTCTCAACCTCACTCACGTGATTTTACACATTCACCTCGTGACATGTCGCTCCATTCCACTCGTCACTCTTGCTCTAACAACCTCATCACTTACAACTCGATTGAGAAATTTTAACATTCCCACGTTCATTTACAAGTATCAAATACTTACAAGATCTTACACGTGCCCTCATTCACTGACTTATTAAATCGCTCATTCGACCTCTTATTCTCATCACGCTTAAACCTTCACAACCCGATGAGCTTCAACTGTCACCCGATGAAACTCATTTCCTCCTTTGCTGTTCCTCTCCTCATTCGCAACTTGCAAGCCAGTTACCTCTATTCCGCTGCACTACCAAAATCGGTTACCACAAAACCACATATACCACCATTTAGAACTATTTAATTGCTAATTAATTACGCAAAAATTAATTTTTTTGCTCTTCAAACTTTTGCGTAATGAATGGTGAGCTAGCGGAAGATTCCGCTGGATCTACCACATTTAATTACCACAAAACCAAATATACCATCTTGTAGAGCGATTTAATTGCTAATTAATTACGCAAAAATTATTTCAATTGCTCTTCAAACTTCCGAGTAAATAATTATAAACTAGCACTTCCGGTTTCCGCTGGCACTACCACAAACGGTTACCACAAAACCACATACGCCATCTTGTAGAGCGATTTAATTGCTAATTAATTACGCAAAAATTAATTTTTTTGCTCTTCAAATTTTTGCGTAATGAATGGTGAGCTAGCGGAAGATTCCGCTGGATCTACCACATTTAATTACCACAAAACCAAATATACCATCTTGTAGAGCGATTTAATTGCTAATTAATTACGCAAAAATTAATTTTTTTGCTCTTCAAACATTCAAGTAATTAATTGTAAATTGCCGGGCACACGCGGCCCGCCGGCCGGCCGGCCGAACGGTTGGCGTCGTGACGTCACGGTTGAGGGGTATCCAGGCCGCAGCCGTCGCGCCGGCGCCGCTGCCCGCCCGGCTGACTGGCAAATTTAAAGGAAATACACGAACTGGCCGTGAACTGACTTCGGTATTGAAAATTATGCCAGTACTTTGTTATGTTCATAACAACAGAGAAATGGGCCGATAATTTTGAATTTTATTTTTGTTGTCTTTTTTGAAGAGCGGCTTAATTTTAGCTGTTTTGAAAATATCTGGAAACGTTCCAGTGCATAAAAATGCATTAAATATGTGAGTTAACGGGTGTATAATGGCATACGCGCAAGTCTTTAACAAAGAATCCGGGAATTCATCTAAACCGGACGAATATTTATTTTTAAGTTTACCGATTATTTTGAGAATTTCATAGGAAGAAGTTTCGGAAACGAACATTGTGTCTAAAATTTTGGGTGAACTATCTGCTTTTGAATTTTGTGGCTGAAGACCCTTAGTGAGATCGGCAACAATTCTCCAAAAGTATTGGTTAAAGAGACTAGCCATTGTTGCCGGATCGTTCACATTTATATCGTTATATTTTAAAACAACACAAGCCACCCTTCGGAAGAAAACAATTGACTACTGATAAGCGTAATATTAAAGAATGATTTAATTAATTAATTTACACCGTAAATGTTGGTGAATTAACACAAACAATATCTGATAACACATCTAGGGATCACATTCTTTCATTTAAAGGAAAAAATGCTACAATCGGTTCAGTAGAAGCTCTAAACGAAGCCATGGCAGAATACCTTAATTTTTTAAATATATAGATTCTCTACGGGTTTTTTAGTTGATTTGGTAGTATTTTTTATTATATTCCACATTGCTTTAGTTTTATTATTTGAGTTCAAAATATCCTGATCGTTTTTCATGATTTTAGCCTGCCTTATGACTTTTCGTTTGTATTTTTTAAAGTAGATAAGGAAATCTTGAGATACGTCATGACGTTTAGAAATGAAAGAAAGAATTCGCTTGTTTTTACAAGATGTGCTAATCCCTTGTGTTATCCAAGAATTGCTTTTCCGTGAAATATTTAATTTTCGTTTTTGAAGAGGAAAGCAAGGGTTAAAATGAAATGAAAGAGTTGAAAAAAAAAAAAAAATTATATTTGTTGTTTGTATCAACAGTATTATAAACCGCTTCCCATGACTCCTGCATCAAGTAATCAATGACTAATTTAATTTTACTTTTAGTAAACAATCTAGTCATACTTGTATTATTTATTGTGTCAGTGATGGCATTTCTTATAATGGTAAGAATTTGTGGATCGTGGTCACTGTATCCTAAATCTTTTGTTTCAACTTCATATCGAGTAGTAGTTTTGTTAATTATAATTTGATCAATTGCCTTCATCGAATGTTGTGTGATCCGTGTAGGTACATTAATTGTAATGTCTAAATTGAAGGACTTAATTAAATTGAGAAACTTTTCTTTCTCGCAAGAATCGACCAGAAAATCAATGTTAAAATCTCCGCATAACAATGGATTCAAAAGAGCGATTGCTGACTTTGTTAAGTGTTATCTCCAGGTTTTCTAAGAACAAAATATAATCTGCAGTTCTCTTTGTTGGAGGTCTGTAAATGCAAAGTATTATCACTTTTAGTGAAGTAAGATGTACAACAGAAATTTCGAAAATATTTTCAATGGAATACACATTTATTTCCGCCAAGAATCTCAAGAAAAGGCTTATTCATCCGCCATCTCAAGAAAAAGAGCTTAAACATTTTCAGTAATACTTTAAACATAAGAGTTCATTTTCAACTTCATTTTCTGTGCATGTCTTCTAGAATTCAGTGGGAAATACAATTATTCAAATTATCGTTTCTATGTTGTCGCGGCAGGAAGTATTATTCCGAAGGACAACATGGATAAGAGCCAAAATGTATTGCTTATTTATCCTTGAAAATAGATTTTATTACATGGGAGTGTTTTTTTTTCCTCCTCCTGTTTTCAAAATTTAAGTAGTATATGACTTAGTGTAGGGATCACAGAATTTTGAAAATGCGCACACAATTCACTTTTCCCCATAGCACGTCATACGCAGTTTTAACTGTTTTTTATGTTAAATAAATAAAAAGAGTTTGTGTGAAAATTACGGGGAATTGGCAATGGTAAATAAGTTACGCTGTTAATGTTTTAATTTATGTGAAGAATAGATCCACTCTCAGGTCCAGTCTGCAGGATGTGAGTGTCCCGCGAGGGGAAGGGGGGGGGGGCAAGAGGCGATGAACTATTGAATTTGTTTGTTAGATGACCTTGAGATTTCGACGGTCTGTGTTCCCACCTCGTTTCAATCTCCACACTACCCCTTCTCTTTCCCCTTGAAGCTGCCACCCGACTCTCGCTTGACGTCACAAACTTACAGTATTATTTAGTGTATTTAGTATTATTAGTTAAGTGTTTTGTAAAAATATTTGTTAGAGTGTATAATACATTACTTTTTATAGGGGTATTTTACTTTTCTCTCTTGAGCAGAGCATGTGCATGTGCTTCTTTACAGATAACCAGTTTGTGTGAAATGAGGCAGTCACTAGTATTTATTAATTTCATTAGATTTCTCTTAATGTACATTGTTATATTTAATGTATTATAATATTGGTATTTTCATGTAGAATTATAACGAATATGTAATATTACAACTGATATTATTGACATAGACAAAATAAATACAATAAATAATAAAATATTTTATTGAACTTCTGTGTAGTTTGTGTTCAGAATTATTTAAACAGTACCTCTCACTTCATTTATTATGGTCAATAACAAAAAATACGTCAAACATATTTAATACTTATTTAATATTTGTCTTTCATTTTTATGTATTTTTTTGGTTTTAATATTTTTACTTTACACATCTTAATATTTTACTAGCTGCACAGCAGTGAAGTTTTTAATTCTTCTAGGTCTTTGAAAAAATTGGTTTATTTCCTAAGGCTTTATTACATTGCCAACGATTCAACAATTCCTAATTGACCTAATCGGGGTTCACACCAGACCTGTATATTGTGGATTACGTACTTCAAATCAAGTTAGTTAAAACTACACTGATTTCAAAACACAAATACTTCGACTACACTGTCATTACATGTATTTAAAAAATAGGAAGACTATTTGGAAAAGGGGCTGGCAGATAGTTTGTAATTGAATGTTTTAAACATGGTGGAAATTTCCACCATGGTTTTAAAGGAGTTTGAATATAGATATTTCTTGTCAACAATGTCATGAGGTACAAACACGTGATGAGTTGAGACCGAAACAACATGTAGTATGTAGTACGAAACATCAGAATATGTACATAAATACAAGTACATGTAGTATGAAACATCAGAATATGTACATAAATATGTAATAAAAACAGGAAGAATCAGGGACCGAATACCGAAATAATAGCGGTAAAGGTATTTATACCGGTATAGAAATACCTTTACCTCTATTATACCTTTATTCAAAATACCTTTAAAAATACCGGTATAAGACGTCAAATACCGGTATTTTTAGAGGTATTTTACCTTTATCCGACGTCTATACCGGTAAAATACCTCTATTTAAAGGTATTATACCGGTATCCTCTCATCAAAATACCGGTATTTTCCTATGAAAATACCGGTATTTCAGTAGAATCATACAGGTATTTGGGGGAAATTCATTGTGATTTTTTCCCGCTGAGATGGCTCAGAGGAAACAACTGTTTACACGGTAGAGTTTCTGACCGGGAGGTCCTAGGGTTCGAGTCCCGAGGGTGGCGGATTTTCGACACATATTCTAGCTAGGTCGAGTTCTGCCGTTGACTGGGAAGTCGAGTTCTGTCGTCAGACGGATGGACCACCCAACGGTTTTCGCAGACATCAACACGAGCTCGTTCGCTGACCTTGGACCTCACGTCCGGGCGCAGAGCTTGGCGACACGTCATAGATAAAAAATGGAGAAACGTGTCTTCTTATCCATAAATGAGTCCTCCCACGCATACCAAACTTCCTTTTTGCACGACTGTGTTTATCACTAAATACGATTATTTGCTTAAACTTGATCGTATCACTAACATTCCCGAAAATAATTGTTTTCAGTTTGCCCAGTTTCCTTATTCTGCACCATAATTAATAATTATATATATATATATATATATATATATATATATATATATATATACATATATATTAATTATATATAATTATTAATTGTAACTAAAACAATATTAAAAATTGACATTGAATGCTAATAGACATTAACTATTCTTATTTAAATTAAATGTTAATTTTAATTAAAAAGTAAAAATGTTAATATTGATAAACTCTTTTTTATTAATTAATAATATTAGTATATATTTCTTATTATTAAGGAAGAAACATTCTTCTCGAAGTGGGCTCCTCCAGATGCATTTTACAATGTAAGCTACCCGCGTAGAAGGGAACCCTTGCCCACATGCGATGTTAATAGCTAATAATAATAGTAATAATAAAAATAATAATAGTAATGTAATATAATAATAATAATATAATAATAATAACATAATAATTTACTTTTATTACAAATTTTCTCAATATTTGTAGTTAATGTCAAAATATATTAAACCCTTCATATTGTGACATACCGATATGTCACATGAATATAAACTAACATTTATTTGAAGACAATATGGTGGAATATGCATTAAGAAGTTTAGACGATCGAAAGGTTAGCTACATCAAAATATAACGAACGCATGGATTGGCTGGGTGAGAGAAGGACGGTCAAATGTTATGAAAAAAAAGAAGGGAGTTTAATAGGAAGCTTCGAGGGGTGAATCATGCAAGAAGAATTCATTCTGACCGGCATCGCGTGTCTGAACGGATCGTGGGTCGTGAGAGGGAGCGAGGTAGTGCAGATAGTCAGAGTCGGGTTATCAGATTGTGAAATTTGAAGGACAGCAAATAATATTGCAGATATTGCATGTGAAAGTAATATTGATGCATAAATTGGGACTTCGTCGGGAGTGGTAATCGAGTTATAGGTTTCGGGACTATGTCATAGGACGTAATCAGGACTGATAATTTTGATAGTTTGACACCATCTTGGATAGGAGCAGAAGAGGATTTCTTGGAACTTTGGACTACGGCAAGCTCGCAAGATATTTCGACTGAGAAGTCTTCGAGGGACATCAACGAAGAAAAGATAAGTTAACCGCGGTATAAAATTCTAAATTCAAAGATATCTTGATCAAAGGCCTAACATTAAAATCATGTATTAAATTCACTATATTGTTTGCAAAAAGGTAACAATAAACTTTGTTAAATTTTGTTCTTTAGAAAAGAAAGTGATCTTTCATTTAGTCAATCCAAACAGTAATGAACTAGGAATTAGAATCATTCTAATTTCAGATTCCCAGCAGCGCTGTATAGTCTGCGGATTCTATAATCCATTATAAAGGTAATAAGGATTATATATATCGTGACCCATTGACCCAGCAAGCCGGACGCTAAGATCTTTGCGAGATATTAAAGTAGAGAGAAAATTTGTATATCTCAAAATGGCGCGCCAACGTGATGCATAATTTGTTATAATTTATAACAATTGGTGACACGGATAAAATTAGTCTTATAAATTATAATAAAGTGATCCAAAGGGAATCTGAAATTTATGGATTGACATTTGAAATTAATTGTTAATTATAAGAAAGAGCCAAGACCATTTCATTGGTGTGATTTTAAAATAATTTAACAGAGAGATTTTAATTTGTATTAGAATTCAAAATGGATACTAGGAGCAAAAAATTGCGTATGGAGAATGTTAATGTAGATGATATGGCGTCTGCTAATACTAATCCCGAGGGAGAAATCTCGCGTGAAATTATTGAGATTGAACCACAAGAAAAGGAAATAATGGCTGCACCGTTAGGAAATATGGACCCTAATAATTTAATTCTTAAAATGTTAGCAGAAATGAACGCAAAACTTGAGCATAATAATACTAAATTAGAGGGAATTACTTCAAATATGAATACTAAATTAGAGGGAATTACTTCAGATATGAATACTAAATTAGAGGGAATTACTTCAGATATTAATACTAAATTAGAAAAAAATAACGCTAAATTGGAAGGAATGACATCGAAAATGTCATTAGAATTGAAGAATTTTCGTCAGGAAATACACGAGGAAATAGTGCAATTACGGGTGGATACATCGGCTGAATTCAATATTATTCATTGTAAAATTGAGTCTTTTAATAATCAAGTCGACCAAATGCAGAGGGAATTAAAAGAATCTGGCGACAACATTAATTCCAAAGTTAATAATTTACAGGAGAGCGTTGTGACATTGGGACATTTACATGACCAACAATGCGAAAAGTTGACAATCGTCGAATCGCGTGTAGATAACTTAAACGCAATGTCCCTTCAACATGGCGAAAAAATTGAAAACATAGAATCTAAATTAGTTAATTCGGATAGTAAATTAGAAAAACGAATACAGGAGGGACTTAGAAACATTAAAGTGGTGCAAGAATCTGAATCTGGGAAATACATGTCGGACATTAAGGACAAGATTGAACAGTTAGAAAACGAATTCATACGTTCGCAGGGAAATATAGCAATGAATGCATCGGCGCTTGTAATACCAAGCCACCTAAAATTTCATGGTGATATGAAGGAACAACCGTGGTCGTTTATTTCAAAATTAGAGAATTATTTTATGATAAATAATATCCCCGAAAGATTAAAATTGCATATAGTAGAACAAGCCATGTCGTCAAAGGCACATCATTGGTTGACCTCTTTAGTACCGGAACCGACTAATTATAAGGAATGGAAGGATAAATTCTTAAAAAGATATTGGAACGAAAGCCACAAGTTTGATCTAAAATACAAATTAATGAGTGAAAGGTATAAGAAGGGTGGAGCCGAGAATAGTATGTGTGACTTCGCAACACGTAAAATAGCAGCATTCAAGGCATGCGAAGACAGAATGGATAGCAATGAATTAATTAGAATTATTATTCGTCAGTTGCCTGTAAATATCCAAAATTTATTGTGGAACTCCATGCCTATTGATTCTGAGGATCTGGTCGAACGTTTAAGTCGATTCGACCAGACATTGAATAGTGATTATGATCGTAGTAACGGGTATCAATATAATGAAAGCAGGAACGAGAATAACAATGGAACAGGAAAAACAATGAATAATTACAACCGCCAAGGAAATTATAGCTCAGAAAGAAAGGATGACAGGGGAAATAGTACTAAAATGGAAAATAAAAAGACAGGAGACGGGTATCCGCGGAGGTTCAAAGAGGACAATAAACGGGAACATGTGGAAATTAATGCGATTGAACAGGAAAACTCCCAGTGTTCGAAGTAAATGGGCGGGATACTTCGAACGATGATAATGAGGGCGTGATGGTTCTTAAGGAGTTGAATAGCATTGAAGTATCGGCGGAAGATTTATTAAGGGAAGATACGGATGAACGGGCGGAGAATAGCACGTGTTTAATTTTGAAGGGGATACTTCGGAATATACCTGTAGACATTTTAATTGACACAGGTGCTAATGTTTGTGCAGTGTCGGAAAAATTATATGAGCAGTTAAAGAAAAAGGGAAATAAAATTGAGGAGCTACCCACTAGGAGTTTGGATATTCGGACAGCTAATGGAAGGCGCATCGAAACGAGAAGTCGGCAAATTTGGGTGGAAGTGGAAGTCAAAGGGATGACAATTCAGTTTCCGGCAATTGTAGTGAAGAATTTGATTCGTCCGATTATTTTGGGGATTGATGGCCTAAAAATGTATGACGCCAAGGTCGACATAGGTAACAGGAGTATATTGTTACGAGGTGACAAAGGGCAACAACATTGTTTAGGGATCAAAGACCAGGAGGCGAAGATATGTGTATTTGCGATATTGCGGAACAAATTGAAGAGACCAGGGACCAGATCCACGCGGCAGCAGAGGGCGCGGTCGACGAAAACGGAATAGATGCTAGTGAAGCAATTGAAATGTTAGTCAATGAATATAAAGATATTTTTGGAAGTTCAAGGGAGCCGGTAAAGGGATATCAATTTAAAATTGAATTGATGGATGAGGAACCTTTTAATCTGAAATAATATCCAATCCCCCATGTATATAAAAGCGAAGTACGTAAACAAATAAACACGATGCTTGAGGATGGTATAATAAAAAAATCGATGACACCGTATGTAAGCCCAATAGTGATAGTTCGTAAGAAAGACAATAAGATCAGATTTTGTGTGGATGCTAGGAAACTCAATAGCAAGACCATCGCTCGTCATGAAAAACCGCCGAAATTAGATGAAATGATGTGGAAGGTAAAAGGAGCTCGGATATTCACGGGACTGGATTTTACCGCGTCGTACTGGCAAATTGGACTACACCCAGAATCGCAAAAATTTGTCAGTTTTTCATTTGAAGGCAATACGTATAGTTTTCAGAGGATGGCCTTTGGATTAAAGAATAGTGGCGCAGCTTTAATCAGTTATTTGGACGATGTAATACCGGATGAGCTAAAGGAAACTACTCTCATGTACGTCGACGATATTGTGTTATTCTCTACCAATATGTTTGAACATTTAAAGAAGTTGAAAAAACTATTCGAAATCTTTCGGAAGTATAATTTAAAATTAAATATTGGAAAATGCCAATTCAGGAGGAGGAATATAAAATTTATGGGGCACGTCATATCGGATCAAGGAATGTCGATGCAAGATAAAAAGAAAGAATTGATTAAGAATTTTCCACGACCTC